>OX453090.1:8151079-8313265 GCA_949708635.1 Hirtodrosophila cameraria
ACAGTAGCCCAACTGACGGCGCACAGTGGAACGTTTTCCCAAAACACGGAGCAATAATCATAACTCTTAAACACTTATCAAATTATAATCAATTTGAAATTTTCACTGATAGTTTTTAATACTTCAGAAAAAGTTGAATCTAAAGGTGAAAATAAAATCTCAAACGCAAACTTAACTAAACTATCTTTTTTCAACCGAAATATAACTATTTTGATTGAAATATAGCAAACAATTCGTTAACAGAATATTTTAATTTTTTAAATTTTAATTTAAATTTAATTTTTCTTTTTGTAAAAAGGTTTAGTTTTTGTTACTTTTGATGAATCTGTAAATTAATTTATTTTGAAGTCAAATTTCCATGCACTCTATGTTTTTTTTCTCAACCCATAAATAAATGATTAAAATTATAAAATTAATTAAATTATTATTATTGTTTTTTAAGGAACATGCATTTAACTTTGTATACAACATTTTTTGTGTCACTTTATATATCCTTTACTGAAAAATTGAACAGCTGTGATAAGCGCTAATGGTTAAAGAAATGGGTTTTTTTTTTTTTAAATATAAAAGTTGTGGAAGTTTATGCTTGGTTAATTCTTGATTGAAATCAATCAATCATTTTGACCAACCAAACAACGAAAATTTGATTTTTGCGACGAGTTTTTTGAATACGAGCCACTGTGCGGCGGTAACTGTGTGATGATGGTGACGGTGACGTTGACATCTTGCCTGTGTCCTACTCCACATATGCCTAGGAGACACACACACCCACATACACACACATATAATAGGGACTTTAAATACTCGCATAAAAATATCCTACCAAGTAGCGCAAAGAGTAACTTTCTCAATGTGTCAAGCGCAATCATTGCAGGTACGTGAACTTTTTAGCGTTGTGTGTCTGTGCTTGTGTGTGTGAATGCGTGTGTGTGTACACTCAAATATCTAACTACACACACTTAAAACTTCCACCTGCAGGCTGCCATAAACTTTTGCAATTCGAGCCCTTTTTGGCATACTTGAATAATCGTTAAGCATTTAGTCACGTTTTATTGCCAGCGACCCAAAACCTATTGAAGACCCTTTAACCTAAACCCCTTCCATTCCTCAATTCTAAACCTCTGCACACCACATCCTCTTCATATGTGGCCAGAGACTAACCTATCATCAGCACAAAGGGCTGCGAAGTGTGTTGAGCCAACTGTAAAGTGAGTGACAAGTTGTCGTCAAAAACAGCGCGGCGTATGCGCTATATATTCTATGCTAAATTGCGTATACGTCATGTTATTCGTTTTTGTTAATATTCAACACACATCGACTTACACAAATACATGTATCCATATTTATGCAAAATGTGTCAAATGGGGTATAATCAAGTTGTGTATATATAATATAACTCGTATAATTATAATATATGCATATAGAATTATACTTGTGTGTCTGTATAAGAGTTGACAAAACATGGATATAAGTGCCATAGATAGTTTTCGACAGTAATAATCGCAAACATCGATAGTAGTTATTTATTTATTGTAGTAAAAGCATACTTTCAGTAGCAAATATAAATTAAATAAACGCAGAATAGAGCTAACCTTCTTAGTTTTATCTTCCTTTAAAAAGTGTGCTACACAGTTTCTAGGTGAGTGCGAATGTGTATCAGATCAGAGTATAGGATAACTGTTAGTCTCGCAAGCTTTTTATTTGATACTTGTTTTGTAATATTTTAAAGTATTTGAGCGTATGAGGATGGAGGTGATATCTGCTGAAGTATTTCACAGACTTTTATTCAAGTGGCATATTTTGTGTGTAATATTCATAAAATCCCAACAATGTGTGTGTGTGTGTGTGTGCGTATAAGTGGTTATGGGTAGTTGTCAGGGTTTTCGGCAGCTTGGGGCTGTTTCAGTTCGCTTAAGGGATTAGCAGCAAATGTTGCACGTTTTTATATTATTTACATATTTGCCGCTGATCCAGCTGAACAGAAGCAACAAGTTGCCAAACACCAGTTGAGAGCTGGAGCCGCTTTCAATACAAATGAGTTAAGCGACAACAATATAAAAGGGGCAACAACATAAGCCACAACAACAACAACAAGTTAGCCACATTTTTATGTCATTTGGGGTTGTTTTTCTTTTTTGCTTTCTTCTTTTTTTTTTTTATTTTGTATGTTTATTTTATGGATTATGTGGAAATGCGGCAGCAAAGTTATTTGTTTTCAGATTTGTTTACACATACACAAAGCATTATCTAACTGCTGTGACTGATAGCCAAGTGACCATGGAGGACAGCTTGATGTAAGAGTTTCGAATACTGAATATGCTCCAAGCTTTTCAATGCAAATACAAATTTTGAATATTCGGTAGTAACTACATTTGCTTATACATTGCTCGACATTGTTAGACTGAGACATAAATTTCCCAAAGACATTTAGAGGCACATGCCTTTAAAACAATGTTCGTCCCAAATGTTTAAAATTATTTCAAAAACATTAAAGTCTAGTTTTTCTTGGTTTTTGGGGCATTTTCAAACAATTTTGCATAGACATTGTAATGGCAATAATGTGAAAGTTTTTAGGAGCCTTAAAAGTCAAAATTGTTTTATTTTAGACAAATTTGTGAACGACTTTTGAACTTTCTCAGAATGAGTTTTGTAATTGCATCTTATTCCAATTTTAAAGTTCGCAATCCTTTGAAAGTAAAAGTACAAGAATTTAAATTTTCGAAATTTTTTCTCTGTCAAAGAAACAAGCGGATGAAAATTGAGGATCTTAATGAAAAACTTTTTTTGTTTTAAAGATAACTCAACTAAACTCACTTAACCCATGTTTAAGTACATTTTATACATGGTGATTAAATTTGATCAAAATCGGACGATTATGTCTTATAGCTGCCATAGGAATAATCTGTTTTCTTATGCAAAACTTTTCTGCAAGGGTATATATCTTCGGCACGCCGAAGATTACATTTATTTTTTGTTTAATATAAGATTGGTCATATTGGCACAAAAGCAGACTTTTATAGAAATAAAGGCTTTAATATTGAGTTTGTGTTTGACAAACTTATCTTTGTCAGCCCTTATAAAGCTCTTCTTACATATTGTTAACTAATAATAACAACAATTTAACTCACTTCAGCATTAAATAGACAAACATTTGTCTTATAATTAGCATATATTAAAAAGGCAAAAGAAAACAAAAAAAATAAGAAAAAAGTATAATTAAATTGAAAATTTGTTGAGCTGTGCTGTTCAAAAGTTTTTTTATGCCGAGTACGAAAACTCTGAGTATGTTTAAGTCTAGGTATATCATGATTTTTGAGTGGCTTCCAAAGGTTTCATGTAATAGATTCTTAACAGCTAAGTAGATTCCGGTTTATATTGCTTTTGTTTACCCCATCGAAGGGGTGAGAGCAAAAACAATAAAGCTTTGACAATCAAAATGTGATAGTATGAAGGAGGAATGATGAAGAGATGCAGCAGGGATGAGGAATGATGGACTGGGATATGATTTTTTGGAAACTTTGATGGCAAAATGTCTGTGAACTCGACGGCAATGTCTTTTTGGAGTGTCGTAAGAAACTCCATGACAAAGTTTATCGTGCATGGCTTGTGTCTTGTTTTATATGTATGTATGTATATATGTATATGCTTGAGCTCTCTTCCGCTATTTCACAACAATCAGGAAACACACAACAAGCAACAACAACAACAACCACAAATAAAAGTATCAGCAATATGTAAGAAATTAAGTAACAAGGCCATCAAAACGAGCTGCAAGCCTTCAAGCGCTCTACCAAAATATTTATGAAATGAAATGTTGAGCGCCTAGTCTTGAATTTTGTGATAAGGCGACAGCAAAAGCGTAGAAAACAGGACATACTCATATACGTATATATGTATACGGCTCACAGTTATCCGTATTTCCGCACGCTGTGTCGCCTTGTGGCGCCTCCAATGCACCCTGCAACATATATCTTTTGCCTGCCACATGCGCGATATCTTTATACACTCGCAGCGGGTTTTATATTATTCTAATAAAATATGCAACGCATTGCAGAAGGTGTATCCGACCTGTTTTTATTTCCGATTTCTTTACTATCTGAATCGATATCGATTTTGCAATTCGCCTTTGAATGAAAGAATAATTGAGTTTCCTTTTTAAGTTTTTTTTTACTCGCTGTTCCCAGGCAGAAGGAAGCATTTCCGACTACATAAACTATACACATATATCATGGATCAGCATCAACAGCCGAGTTGATTTAGCCATGTCTGTCTGACCGTCTGTTTGTCTATCCGTCCGTCTGTATGAGCGCGTCGATCACAGAGACTATGTACATATAAGAGTTAGAGACACCAAACTTGGCTCCGCAAATCGAAAAAAACTCTCACAGCCACAATTTTACAGATAAAGCTTTGATTTTTGGTACACATATTTCTTTTATCAATTTTGATCAGCTGCGTAAATTTCATTTCAATCGGATAGGTAACACAAAAGTTATGGATGAATCTATTACGCTATCTTTATGTAAAAAATGAAATTTAATTATAATAAGGTAACGGTTTTAGTGAAGATAAAACAGAATGAGTTACAAATTAGTTTATTTAAATAAATTAAAGTTAAAATGTTATCTTTTTATTGGATATCGCACTCAAAAAAGAACATGTGGTGTGTAGACAATTGCTATTTTGATATTAACTCTTTAAAATGCAGTTCAATGAAAAATTTTAGCTTTTAAGTTAAAATCATTTTAGTAAGGATATTGAGAATTCGCTACTTTGTTATTGTTGAATGTCTTTATTTAGTTTCATTTCGGCTCGTACTTTTTAATTTCTGCATATCCCGCAGCCTTTTTGCCGCTTCTTTTTGATATTTGTTTTTTTTTTTGTTTTTTACCATTTTAACTTTTGAAAATCAAAATCCCTTTTCCCTCTATTGTTCGCATTGCCCCCTGCGCTGCATAGTTCTGTTTCTTTCCCGCTAGACGTGTCTTTGTGTTACTTTTCTGTTCATTGTTGATTGCTGCACAGAATTAAAACAAATTGTGGGTACAAAAGTGAGAGTCAAATAAAGTGTGGCACAGGGAAAAACTGCAAGCAAACATGTTATTTAGGGTTCAATATACACAGGCTACGCATAGTCTTTAATTTTGTATTTTATATAACAAGAAGAGAATTTAAAACAATATTTGAGCTTGTTTTACACAGTATTTTTCTGTCTTTATTTTGAAATTCTAAGGCATAAAACGTCGATTTGTTAATTGTTGATAATTCACATTTTGTAAGCTTAAGCTTTTCCGTTTGATAAAGTCACTTTAATCAAAAAATTCTTTCCTCAGGCTTTTTTTTTTTTAAGTTTTTGTTCAATTTTCTAACTGGAAGTCATCTGCCCATTAAATGTTTAGCCCTAGGCAAATGCGAACAGCTAAGATGTACTAATGCTTTGAGTTTTGTTTAATTCATATCGTAATTAAGAAACAGGTCCTAAATACGTTCAAGGAAATATATCCATACAAAATTTAAAAGCCTGCTCCGGAATTTAATTTTTATACTCTGTTTTCCAAAATGGAAAAAAAGAGTATATTGGGTTTGTGAAATGTCCGTCTGTCCGTCCGTCTGTCCGTATGAACGCAGTTTTTTTCCACAGTTTTGAAGCTAGAGCAACCAAACTTGGTATACATGTTGGTATATACCATAGGCAGACAAAGTGTCAAGATTTTCCCCCCACCCCCACCCCTTCCCCCACAAACCGCAAAAATCTATATCTTCTGCAGTTTTGCAGCTAGAGTCACTAAATTTGGCATGAAGACTACTGATGACATCCTCGACCGATCTGTAAAAAAAAAATGCCACGCCCACTACCGCCCCTGCAAATGAGCAAAATCTGTATCTCCTACACCCTTATAGCTAGAAACCCCAAATTTTGCAGTATGAATACTTTTGATCTCATCGATAGTTTGGAGAAAAAAATTTTGACACGCCCACCCCCGCCCCAGTAAACAGAAAACAGAGTATATCGCAGTCGGGTGAGCCTGACTGCAACGTTCTTACTTGTTTATTTTAGGATCATTCAAAAATTTAATGAACGCCCAAGAAAACATAGGCTTTGAATTATATACTGACACTGAAAACTGTGCTACAAAATTTATTGTGGAATTGATTAAAAAGTGAAATGCGGAACAAACATAATTAAAAAATAAAATAGTCAAGAAAAAAAAAACAATTTTAAAACTAATTAAATTCAAAACTAATGTTTTAAACAATATTCTTACCTAAAATATTGCAAATATGTCAAAATTGATACATCGAAAATAAACAAGCAAGCGGCGCACTTAACTTGTCCAGTGCATGTCAAACAGTTGTTTATGCCTGCTGAGACGGAAGTAATAGATTCTTTCATAACTTTTGAGTTATTTATCCGATCGTAATGAAATTTACGCAGCTGATCACCATTGATAAAACATATATGTGTAGCAAAAAAGCTATATTTTTAAAATTGTTTAGGAGTGCGTATTGTAACATTGTTTTCAATTTGCGATGGTGCGGGGGAGTTTATCAGAAAATGGAAATAAACTTGATCTGCGAATTGTATACAGAAACCTACATACAAGGTTTGGTGTCTCTAGCTCTTAAAGTCACTGAGATCGACGTTTTTTTACGAACAGACGGACATGGTTACATCGACTCGGCTGTTGATGCTGATCAAGAAAATTTATGGTTTATATATATGGAAATGCCTCCTTCTGCCTGTTACATACATTTGCAGTACTTAATAACTCCCTTTCCATATTTTTAATGGGAACTGGAATAAAAAGTATCAAATATATTTCAAATATATCTAGTAGTCATAGATAAAACTCAAAAATCGATCCAGTAGTCAAAGACTAAATTCAAATTTGACATTTCTCAATACTGCTAGAATTCAACAAAAAATATATTCATTATATTCTAGTACGCAGTAAAAATAACATCGTATTTATTTTTAAATAACTAACATTCAAGTTTGAAATAAGTATTATATATAATAATGGGAAAATTTGATTCTAAAATTCATTGTCCTTGTCGCTGTCATATACCACAGGCAAATATTGCAGAGAATGATCGATGTGATCTATTTGAACTTTTGTACTGCTTCCAGGAAGCTAAAATAAAAGATGCCACTAATACGCTAGAGGAACCCGTAAGTATTTTTAGATATGAAAATCATTTCTACTCCAAATATATTGTTTAAACTTTCAGCTTGAGACCCTGGTCAAGACAAACCCCGCAGGAGAACCAATGCAACAACGAAGCAAGTTTTGTAATTTCAAGGTTGTTATAGGAATCCTGCTAGCATCAATGGTAATAATATGGCTGGCCGACTATTTTTAAAAACTATGTGATTTTAAGCCGTTCAAAATAAATTAAATTAATGTAGAAAGTGACAATAATAAAGAAATCGACGCGTTTATACAGACAGACAGACGGACGGAAAGACAGATGGACATAGCTAAATTGTCTTGGCTGTTGATGCTGATTATAGAATGACATTTGTTTTTAGATATATTTATTTTGAGATTAAAAAAAAATCATTTAAATTTAAGAATATTATGTATGGAGATGTTGGTCTTAAAAAGGCCAAAGCAATATGTTTAAAGAACTCGTCTTTATATATATATATATTTTTTTCTATTAAATATATTTATTATAATTAATATATGTATGTATAATGAATGGTGGTTATTGTCCCCAGAACAATGTAAATAATTGGTTTGACTTTCAAGCATTGACAACGATAAGTTTTTAATATGCAACAATTTCTTTTAATGGGAATCGAACCCAAAGTTTTGTGTACCAGAGCCCAATGCCTTCTCACTAGGCTAGACTCGTCCACTGTTGAAATTTTAAAACATGTTAAATTAGTATTAGTGTTATTGGGCTTTTCCTGTGTTATTGATATGGACAAATATAGAATTGGTAAATGTTTTGTAAGATTGTTTTTTTAATGTGTGATGAAAGCTTTTCTATTGTTAAACATTGAAGCAACTTGACGTTTTTGCTGAATTTGCACTAGTTTCTGGTTAGGGCGTCTGTGTGTGTGTGTGTGTGTGTGTGTATGGCTGTGTATATGTGTGTGTGTGTGTGTTTGTGGCTTAGTTTGTGTATGCTTGAGCAAAATTTGCTGTGACACAAAACGCATAAAGCCGCATGCCTAATTTCTATGTACTAAATAACTAGTCCAAAAACCGAAGGTTCATTCGAGCGAACGAAAGTTCGAATTGAGCCCATTCGGTTTCAGCCACATTCACCTCCATGTTCAGTTTTTGCTGTTGATGTCTACAAAATGTTTAATATGTGCAGTGCATGCAAATTATGCAATTATAATCAATTTTGTGCAAAATTAGCAAATAAATCTTTTGGCAAACAATTAAACATGCGTTTTTCGGCAATGTAACTACAACGATAGCTGTTTCTTCCACCTTTTCTTGCCTCCAGATATCTTTTGCTTGAATACTTAACAATTTTAATTGGCATGTATAATCCAGAGATCCAGCAGATAAGTGTGATCTGTAAAAATAGCAATAACAATTTCCATTTCAACTCCACAAGATTCGAATGTGAATTAACAATAAAATAGCGAAATTGCCATGGAAAAGCAATTGATTTATAATTTGAATTGTTTTTTTAAATGTAATGCTTAAAAATAATTTAACGTACTTAGTAATGCCAAATTAGTTTACTTTCAAGCCGTTTATTTTTATCACTTGACACTAAAATCCGATGATTTGATATTTTTGACATTTTAAACGAAAAGTAAATTTTTAAAAATTTAATTAAAGTTGAGTTAACTTTGAGGTACTAAAGACTTATAGCCTTTCAGAAGTGTTTCCATGGCTGCTTAAAGATTTATTGGAGTTAAAAAAAAAATTTTCGGTTCTGAGAAAAAAAAAACATTACCAGCAATGAAAAATGTTTTGTTAGCTTCGAATGAAAATTCCGCTTTTCTCTCGACAGTCTCTGAAGACAGACAGACGGACAGACAGGCGGACAAGGCTAAATCGACCAAGAATATATGTAGTTTATATATTTGGAAATGCTTCGGCAGAACATTTGCAGTACTTCAATACTCCCTTTTTCCCATTTTTAAAGGGAACAGGGAGTAAAAACAACGATAGTGAAGAGTATTTAAAGTTATCGATATTAAAATAGCGTTTTGCAATCTCTTTGTGCTACAAAATTCATTTATACCTAACGAGGCTGCAAGGGGTTGAAGGTTTCAGTGACTAAGGGAGGGGGCAGGTACTGCAAGTGGTGCTGCCAGCGATTTGTGTGCCAAAAACTTAAAAATTCTCACTGCTGCGCCGCAAAAGTTCAACTTGGCAAGTAAATCGTTGACGTCATAGAAAGTGTCGACGCCAGTGACAAAAAAAAATCAGAAACGAAGAAGTCTACAAAACCGCTAAAGTGGCTGTCGCCGTCGACGTCGCTGTCAGCAGCAACAAAGTCAAGCAACTGCCGCCGCATGTGCTAAATGAGCCAATAAGAGTGTCAGCGACAACTCCAACTCGAACTCCATTTCCACCAACTAAAACTCCAACTCCAATACCAACTTCGACTTTCAATCCAGTCTGCATCTTGGGCAATTGTTATGAGTTGTGAGTTGTGTGCACTGCCCCTGCTCCTGCTCCTGCTCCTGCTCCGGCAACTACTTGCCACATGCCGCATGCCTCAAATACAGCATAGAGCAACTGCTCTTTGATGCGGAAGCGCCAGCGACAACAAACGGCACAGTGATAAGAGACAAAACCAAACAGTCTACCCCAGTTCATTCATTGGGATGTAGGCAAATTCAAGTTGCTCGACTCAAATATACCGTTGACTTGTGATTTCAATTGTAAATCACTAAATTGATCTTTCGATTTCTTTAACATCAAAGCGATAATACCACTTAACCTAAGTTTGAGAACAGTTTGTACATGGTGACAAAATTTCTTCGAAATCGGACCACTATATCTGGTATATATGGTATATGTATATCAACCTGTCTGCCAACTTTGGTTGCTCCAGCTTAAAACTGTGGAAAAAACTGCTTTCATACGGACAGACGGACGGACAGACGGAAATTTCACAAACCCAATATACTCTTTTTTAAAAAAAGAATATATAACACAACTTATTTTTTTGTTTTGTGCATCTTTAGAAGTGGAATTTAAAATATGTTATTGTACGTTGCGATGTGTTATAGGTTAAAGAGAACCCACATTGTAAAACAAAATATACACTTAGCTTTTTTTCTTTTTAACACAGGGTATGGAAAACAAATTATGCGGGCTTGCAGATTTCTATTCTTTTTTTTTTGCAATTTTTTTTTATTTGTGCCTGCCACCGTTGCTGCTTTTATTGTTGTTGTTGTTGTTGCAGGCAACGAGGCAAGCAATTCACAGACAGTTGCCAGTTCTCCATTTCTACATTTCCACATTTCTCCACTTCTCCATTTTAGCATCAGTAAACGGCGGCCTTGTCGATGCTGTTTGAAATGCTAACATTTGTAGCACACTTTGAGGCGTTTATGTGTTTTGGTTTCAGTTTTGGTTTCGGTTTCGGTTTCGCTTTTGGACAACAAACAGATCTTTCATAGCACAGCAGCTGGCACGCTGCCCAAATCCAAATCCAAATCAAAATCGAAACCAATAACTGTATAATCTATAATTATGTCAGTGCCTCTTTAACAATATTATCTGGTCAGTTTGGGATTACAAATCAGGAAACATTGCTTAATTTCTGAATTGCTTCATTAGTCAGTACAAAACAATCATTTCAATATATAAGCAATTGGAAAACTCATTTAGATTAATTAAGTGTGTAAATGTAAGGCATGATTTGAGATAATGGAAGAAATAATAATGTAAGCCTAAAATAAAGATTGATGTAACTATCTATGCTAACTGCTTAATTTTGAATTTTATTTTTTTTAAACATTGTTGTAGTCTTATGTTAATTACAGCTAGATTTTTTTAAAATTTAAAATTTTCTTAAGTTTTTGATTTTATTTTAATTTGCTTATTAGTTTTAGTTTTTAATTTAGTTTTTAAGCTGTTTATGATATCGCAACTTTCAGCCAAGTTTTTATTGCTCACAACTTTAAAGAAATACTTGCTTTAAAATTGATTTCTCGACTTAAGCGCAAGTGTGCTAAATGTTGAATGATGGTAGCAGCCAAAAAATAAAAATAAAAAATAAACAAAGTATCAGTATAATTTTATAGTCCTTGCAGTGCTCCATCACTTGGCATGGCACCACAAGCCACAGCCCACGACCCTACCCCCCACTCTCAATGCTGTTTTTATCACCCTGCTCTGCTCTTTAGTTATTGCTTCTCTCTCTCTTCCGTTTTGCTTTTGCCATCTGCATGTCGAATCAAAAGTTGCTTTGAATGAAAAGAATGTGGTCTCAGTCTACAGATATATTATACCCCAGTTCCACTTATCTACACTCAAAACAATTCGTTTAACTTTAAAAATCAAATTTGTAATTTTTATAAATAATTATTGAAAATGTAAAGTTTTACTTTAAACTATATTTATTGAATTAGTTTCAAATTGGAGTTAATACTCAATTAGATCTTTAACAGTGATAGGCCTCTATTTTGGCTTCAATTAAAGAATTAGGATAAAAAAAATCTAAGATTTAGGACATAAAATTTCAAATATTTAGGAACAAATGAGGAACTTTTTGAACAAATTTTCAAATTGAAATTTCAAATTGAAAATTCAAAGAACAGACGAAAAAAAAAAAACGCAGAAACCTGCATTTTTTTTTAACATGGAGATTCATAAATAAGGTTTTAAAAAAAAACATCATTCGTTAAAATATATTTCAGAAATTCTTAGCCATAGTCATTTGAGATATTCAAAATTGCTGAGCCACACGAGAAATGGGTTCCGCGTATCAAAACTGGCTTGAATTTTTTATTTTTTTGCTTAAAATTAAAATAAGATGAATTTATTAATAGTAGGATAAAGTTTGGTTTAGATTTGATTACTAAATGGTACAGTTTACAGTTTTAGACTTACCTATTTTTGACTTAATTATTTGGCCAATTATTTAGACTTATCAATTGTTATTTTTTATTAAATTTTAATTTTTGTAAATAGTTGAAATCTAGTCAACTTTTTGAGCTCTAGACCGACTGTTGTATCAGTTTAAGGTTATTTATTTTGTTGAGTGTATAGTGAAGTGTAAATGGCTTGGACTATTTTATTATATTTATTTTTTTGTTTCTTTTGGCCTGTCGTCAGTTTGGTTGCCCATTTTAGGCATTTGCAGCTATTGGCCACGATTTGTGGCTCATTTGCTGGCTCTCCAACGCGTCTTTAAGTGGGTGCAAATAGTTGCTGTTGTTGCTGTTGTTGCTGTTGTTGCTTTTGGGAGCAAGTAATGGTTGTGGTGGATATGCTGTTTACCACCAGAATGTCACAGCCACCGGCTCAATGTCAAGTGTCTGCATAATTTGATTGCCAGGACTAATTCGAAGCGGCAGGCGCCAGGGCTGGCCAGGCGGTTTCAACCCAACTGCCACCTGCCCCTCAAAGTCAGTTAATAATTCAGACATTTTGCGGGAGGTAGGGATAAAAGATCGCATGACGGTTGTAGCTCGTTACTTAAGAAACACGCCCAGAAGATAACATGCTTGATGCCACCCAAGCCATTGAGTTGGGTATTTCCGGTCAAGTCTTCAGTTCAATTTCGCTCTCCCTCTCACTCTAACATTAACTCTAATTCTGTCTTTCTCTTTCGCTGTCTGTGCATACATTTTGGCTGTTCATCGGTGCGTGTGATGCCTGTAAATTGGCGCATTTTGCTTGGCTAAAGCATTCCACACGCTGCATTTCAATCATCATTGTTTTGTTTATACATGCATGCTATATGAGTGTGTGTGTGTGTGTGTGTGTGTGTGTGTGTGTGTGTGTGTGTGTGTGTGTGTGTGTGTGTGTGTGTGTGTGTGTGTGTGTGTGTGTGTGTGTGTGTGTGGCTGGATTAATGTCTATGCTGGCACTTGAATCGTTCTTGTTTTGCCATCTAAGGCCACACCCCATTCGGAAATAGACACGTCTTCTACTTAACAACATTGATATATACGCGCTCCAAAGTAGGCAATCGAAAATCAAATTCTTTTCTACTCATACATGTAGCAAATGTTTACATATATGTACATATCTTGTTCTTTATTTCATTATTTATATTATTAAATTATTTATATTATAAAAAAGTAAATTAAGAAATATCAACATGTATACCAAGTTTGGTTGCTCTAGCCTCAAAACTGTGGAAAAAACTGCGTTCATACGGACGGAAGAACAGACGAACGGACGGACAGACGAACATTTCACCAACCCAATAACCCAATATATATAATTTTTTTCCAAAAAATTTAAAAAAGAGCATAACAAGTAAGATAGTTCTAACTGAGCCTGGCCGACTATGAGACACCCTGTCTATCTTGCTTTGTGGGTGCTTTCGACAATCACTATCGACTCTATCCGTTGCACTTACATCGATGCTTGCCACTTCTTCAATACACACATACTTATCAATTAGTGCACTGCTTGCAGTCAATCCTCGTTTTTCTCTCCTCGGACAATTTGTTCCTTTGAAAATTTGTTTCTTGAATATTTTCGGTGTTTAATATGCTATCTGCCTGAAATTAACAACAGGCAGTAAGAAGTTATTGATATTGGTATTGAAATATAGAAATGAAACAATTCTTGATTTGAAATTAAGATTTTTAGAAAGTGCATAAAGTTACAAAAACAAAGTATATTAAACCAAAAAGTCAGTCCGAGTAGAAATCAGATTTCTGATTTCTGATAATCGATAAAATCAATTCAAAATTTAAAAAAAAAAAAAACAATATATGCACTACAAACTTTGTATTAAGAAATTTTGATTGCAAATAAAATCAAATTTTTTTTCAAATAACACAAAAAATATAAGATGGAATAAAAGCAAAATACATTTGAATTGTTGGCTTGTCAAGTGTTTTTGTATTTTTGTATTTGTTTTTATCAGTTAGTTGCCTGCTCTGAATGCTCAACATGTATCCATTTTGCTTTGTCAATCATCAGAACACACACACACACACACACACATACGCACACGTACATGCATCTTAACATTGAAATAAAATGGTAAATGGCCAAAGATTATCAGTTTCATTCATAATATTTACTCAATTATGCGGCAATAAACACAGCCCCAACTTGGTCAATAAAAATGATACGTGTGCCGCATCCACAAATCGGCACAGAAATTGGTCAAGCATGTTGCAAGCTCCCCAAAAAAAAAGGAATGAATTATGACCCACACACAGGGCCACACAATCATTCAAACAAAAGGTCCCTGTCCATGTCGATGTCCATGTCTATGTCCTTGACCAGTTCCATTCTTAATTTCAGCTCAGTACGAGAATTCTGACACCCATTTTTGCAGCTGCACAGAAAAAAAATCAGCTTAAAAATCAAAATTTTGTATCATTTTTAATCAAAAACATATTATTTAAAATTCTACAAAATATTACGCTGTTTCCAAAAAATTTAATATATTAGAAAGAAATATTAAAATTAATCATCAATGTCGTCAAAATTAAATAAAATAGTATCGGAATGATAGAGAAAATACCAAATTGTTCTGTTTTCAATTTCAAAAACTCGAAAAGCACAAAAAGTTTTAGAGAATAAATTATCTTAGACCTTCACAAAGAAAACCTTCACATTTTTTTCTCGAATTGTACTAAAATTGAGATTGAAATATAAAATTTGATTGAGATATCCTATAACTTGACTAGTGCCTGTCAAACTGTTGTTTCTGCCTGCTGAGACGTCGAAAATAGATTAATCAATAACTTTGCTGTTATTCATCCGATCGTAATGAAATTCATACAGCTGATCAACATTGATAAAATATATATGTGTCCCAAAAATCAAAGCTGTATCTTCAAAATGGTGGCTTTGTGATTGAGTATTGTAACATTGAATTCATTTTGCACGGCTGTGCGGGGGGGGGGGGGGGGGGGGGGTGTCTTACCCAAAATTTGAAATAAACTTGATCTGCGTATGGTATACAGGAATCTACATACAAAGTTTGGTGTCTCCAGCTCTTCTCTAAGATCGACGCTTTCATACGGACAGACGGGTAGACGGACATGGCTATATCAATTTGGCTGTCGATTATGATCAAGAATATATATGGTTTATATATTCGGAAATGCCTCCTTCTGCCTGTTACATACATTTGCAGTACTTAATAAGTCCCTTTCCATATTTTTAATGGGAACTGGAATAAAAAGTATCAAATATATTTCAAATATATCTAGTAGTCATAGATAAAACTCAAAAAACGATCTAGTAGTCAAAGACTTAATTCATATTTGACATTTCTCAATACTGCTAGAATTCAACAAAAAATATATTCATTATATTCTAGTACGCAGTAAAAACAACATCGTGTTTATACATACAAGCAGACGGACGGAAGGACAGACGGACATGCTGATGCTGATTACAGAATGTATATACTTTCTGTAGTCGAAGATGCCAACCTGTGCCTGCGCAGGGAGTTAAAATAATTCTACATATTTCCATCGGTTCGGAGAAAGAAAAACATTACCAACAATGAAAAGTATTTTGTTGGCTTTGAATTTTAATTTCGATGTTCTTAATTACATTTCTTTTTAGTAATATTTATTTTGAGATTAAAAAAATCATATAAATTTAACAATATTATGTATGGAGATGGTGGTCCTAAAAAGGCCAAAGCAATATGTTTAAAGAACTCGTTTTCATATATATATTTTTTTTCTATTAAATATATTTATTATAATAAATGTATATAAATGAAAGGTGGTCACTGTCCCTTGAACAATGTAAATAATTGGTTTGACTTTCAAGCATTTACAGTGATAAGTTTTTAATATACAACGAATCGAACCCGAGGTTTTGTGTATCAGAGCCCAATGACTTATCACTAGGCTAGAATTGGGCATTTCCTGTGTTATTGATATGGATAAATATAGAATTGATAATTGTTTTGTAAGATTGTTTTTTTAATGTGTGATGAAAGCTTTTCTATTGTTAAACATTGAAGCAACTTGACGATTTTGCTGAATTTGCACTTGTTTCTGGTTAGGACGTCTGTGTGTGTGTGTATGGCTGTGTATGTGTGTGTGTGTGTATGCTTGAGCAAAATTTGCTGTGACACAAAACGCATAAAGCCGCATGCCTAATTTCTATGTACTAAATAACGAGTCCAAAAACCGAAGGTTCATTCGAGCGAACGAAAGTTCGAATTGAGCCCATTCGGTTTCAGCCACATTCACCTCCATGTTCAGTTTTTGCTGTTGATGTCTACAAAATGTTTATTATGTGCAGTGCATGCAAATTATGCAATTATAATCAATTTTGTGCAAAATTAGCAAATAAATCTTTTGGCAAACAATTAAACATGCGTTTTTCGGCAATGTAACTACAACGATAGCTGTTTCTTTCACCTTTTCTTGCTTCCAGATAACTTTTGCTTAAATACTTAACAGTTTTAGTTGGCATGTATAATCAAAGATAATCCAGAGATCCAACAAATTATCGATAGAAGGCAATATTATTTGAGCTATCTTAAAAAAAAAAAGTAAGAACGTTGCAGACTACTTATGCTACGAACTATAAAATTCTTTCTTTTCTTAACACTTTGTCTGACTACGGTATATACCAACATGTATGCCAAGTTTGGTTGCTCTAGCTTCAAAACTGTGGAAAAAAACTGCGCTCATAGAGATGGATGGACGGACAGACGGACGGACGGACGGACATTTCACAAACCCAATATACTCTTTTTTTCCATTTTGGAAAACAGAGTATAAAAACAAATATGTATCGATGTTTTTCCGCCTTTAATCAATGCTAGCGATAGTAGCATAGACTGTTTACCACCTCTTTTGAACGGATTGCTTTGGAAAAGCAGGTTGCTAGACATTAGCAAGAAAATCAAATATTTGTTCAAAAAAGAGGTGGCATAATGTTGCTTTGGAAACAGTGGGGGGCTGTGATAAAAGTTTGAGTCTTAAATTTTGCAAAGACCAACAACATCAAGTTTCGGCTTCACATTTGTTGTCAAATGAGGCAACGGCAAACGTGATTATCGTAGCCATCATCCGTCGACATGGCGACATGCGCAAAGTTTCAACTGTCTCAATATTAAGCATACGCAGTGGCAGCCCTCGTTGCCGCCAAATAACACGATTGATTTGCAGCAAGCAGCGTCTTGACATTGGCCAAAGAGTTGAGTTTGACTTTTGAGTTTCTTGGGCGCCAAACACAAGCCAAGAAACCAAAGAAACAAACCAAAAAGACACGCCAAAACAGAGCCCAGCAAATGGCCAAGTTAAGAGCATTAGAGCCAAAGCTGCCACGGTCAGCAGCAGCACCAACCGACGGGCAGTCAAGCAAAGTCAAACAAAAGCCAGCCCACACATACACACACGCACTCATACACACATTCATACACACACACATACACACACACATGCTCAAAGCAACATAAATTGCGTCAAAATGCTCATACGCACTGTGGTGCTCCCTGTTGAGCCTCCGATTGAAGCCACAATGTCTGAGACAACTTCGAGGGCTGCAGTAACATGCCTGAGCATCAAATATGATCGATATCAATAACAATATGACTATCGATACCTTGCTTTTAACATTCGAAATTATTACTAAAATAATAGTAAAGGATGTATATTGATAACATTTTATTGTTATTGCTTTAAAAAATATTTCGCTAAAGAAACATATCAATATTAACTGGTGTATCGCCAATAAAATATTGATATATCGAAAAAGCATTAAAATGCTGAAATCAAACTGAATTCTTCATAAAAATGTAGATTGAGTTGTATTCATAATTTATAAAAATTAATATTATAATATAAATTATTATATTAAATTAAATTAAACACATTTTTAATTATTTAATATAAATATTTTAATTAATATTTAATATTTATGTTAACAAATTCTTAGCTAAAGTGTCTGTCAGCCCTGGTTTTAAAGCGCAGGCGACACAAAGTCAGCAACAAGGCAGCTTCAGGGCTGTAGTTGCGGGCTGTGGAGGCGGGAAGAAGAAGCTGCATCAAACCTCAAAATTGATGTGCTCAAAAGCACAAATAAACGCAGAAAGCAGCTACGCTGCTGGATAAAATATAAAGATGGGTTAAGAGGCTGGCCTAGAGGCTGGAGTTGGTAGTTGAAAGTTGGGAGTTGGTAGTTGGGAAACGTGGAACGTGGCAGACAGCTAGACGCAATGTTTACGATATGCCAAACGTATGTAGGACAACAACAATAACAATGAGAATGAAAATGAGAATGGGAATGAAAATGAGTATGATAATAACTATGAGAAAATGTTGCCAAAAGAAGAATGTATATATATACAGAGAACTTCACATAACCTGAAGACACGTCGCCAGCAGCGTCTGAATAATTGTACACTGAGCAAAACAAAACAAACACCTTGCACAATAAACGAATTTCCATTAAATTTTTTTTGTGGCTGATTTCACTGTTTTGCAGCGAAATGCAAATTTTTATACAAAAAGATTTCCAAGGTTTCTACTTTTTGCACAAAAAAAAGTAATATAAGTTGAAATATCTGTATAAACATAAAAGTTTTTCATCCAAAAACCCATATTTTTCACCTGATTGTTTGCTGTAAGATGGCAGCTATAAGATATAGTCATCCAATTTTGATAAAGTGTTAACATATTTAATCAATGCTATCATTTATAATTGTAAAGTTTGGTCGAGTTATCTTTAGAAGCAAAAATGATGGACCGATTGTTCCAATGGCAGCTATTTGTTATGGTCCGATTCGGCCGATTCTAATACATTTACTACTCATTTCGTGATCAAATTATAATATCCTCTGTAAGGGTATAAGCACAAGAAACTGAAAAACGCTACCTTCGAGGGTAGTCTGAAAAATTTCCGGCCTGACAATGATGCAACCCATTTTTAAAATTTTATTTTTTTTTCCAATGTGAGAAAAGCACGTAACGTGCGTTGGCCAATTCCTCGTGCTAAACGTAACAGACGCCTTTCTTCCACATGTTCATTATGTGTAGAATATATCTAAGCTTGATTCGGCGGTCCTCCAGAACCACTTGGTATATTTTTGAGATGTTTTTGTCAGTGGTTGCAGCTTTTGGACCTTCCAAATGTTCATCAATGTTTATTTCAATGTTTGAAATCAGTTGCCAAATGATGCTGAAAATGAGCCAAGAGCAGCATTCAATTCGTATTGTTCTGTAAAAACAACAAAAAGGCATTTGTTGGAGTTACCATTTTTGGTCAATTTAGAAACATTTTTGAAATCAAAAAGTTTTTACCACTTGAAATTCAAAAAGTTGACAGCTTTAAAAATGTGCTCAAGATTTCGTTGATGGAAATTTACATGTCGTATACGTAATTTGTTGTTGGAATTTTTTAGACTTGAGCCCATATTAAAATTACATTTTTATTTAGGTTTATTTAAGAGTTGAAAATTTTAAAATATTCTCTTTCAAAAAATAAATATATATTCTTTCTAGTGTTGCCCTGTTTGTCAACGTTTGGTAACGGGAATAGGAATAGGAACGGGGACAATAGCACAGTGGGTAAGACTATTATTATGAGTTGATGATGATGCTGATGACGTGAGAGAACCTTAGACGAAAAATCATACAAAATGGCAAAGAGGGCAAATAAAAAGACGTTTCGCTTTTGACTTGTTATGCAAACAATATTTCTTAAGATTCAACTTGGCTGGCAGCTCTTAACTGAAACTCAGACTCAAGCAGGGGTATGGGGAGGGTTGGTTGAAGGCTTTACAAGGCTTGTTGCTGCCAATAAACAAATATTTCAGAAGAGTAGCTACAACACGATACTTTTCCTCAACTAAGTATGTTATTTTTTTATTCCAATTGACTTTTTTTTTAAGTGAGTTCAAACATTTCATCATAACTTGCGTGTAACATTACCGATTTTAAAAAACGATAATAATTCTAATGTTGTAATTTTGGAAAACAAATTATAATCGTTACAATCCCAGACGTAAATGCTTTTTTATGAGCGTATTTAATTAGTACGTCCGCCTGGAAAAGCTGCAGTCTGAAATAGGAACATGGGTGAATACAAAAGGGTAAAAGGGAAAACTGAAATGGGAAAACGAGAGCTGCAAGCAGTTTTGAAAATGCAAAAGTTATTACAGAATTTTGTCTACTTTATTGTTTATTTGCTTTAGCAAGGTTCTTTGTGACAAAGCTGTCATTAAATTTTGGTTGTGGCAAGCTAAAAGTAAATACGAATACGAGTAGAGTATGTTGAATGAGAGGGGGTTTAGTTAGGGGGATGGGGGGAATGGGCCTTGTTTGTTGATTGAAAAATAATTAAATTTGCCTTCGAACAAAATTGCTTAATATGGGCAAATAACTTTGACTTGAGCAAATATTGCGCATACGCAGCGTAAGCCTTTTGACTTAAGCAAACAGGATGTACAAAAGCGAATGCCTGTGTGTGAGTGTGTGTGTGTGTGTGTGTGTGCGTTTCCGTGTGTATGTGTGTGTGTGTGCTTACGTGGATATACGTTTGCGTGCGTCCTGTGCGTGTTCTGTCTGCCCAGCAGTTAATTATGACAATTACAAGGCAATCGATGCTGTATTTATGACACCTACTGTGAAATCCATTTAACAGCGCATAATTCATTTATACTCGTAACTCCCCAGCTAAATTTGATACATCGCTTTTGCCTTTACTTTTGCCTTTCCTTTGCCTTTGCCTTTGCCTTTGCCACAACGTAGCAGTTGAAGATTAAAGATGGTAGAGTTTCAGATAAGGCAGCAGCGTTGAATGGACTACTTAACATGCATGATATATAGTTTAGTATACAATATACAGCTCTAGCACAGTTCAACTACTCTATAACGAACGTTTCTCTGTAACAATGAATCATTCTGCGATTAATTTATAATAAATGCTAACACTTATTTGCTTTTGATACCAAGTCTTTGTAAAAAACTCCATAATGACTAATTTAAATATTTAATTAATTTAAAAAATATACTTTTTAGCAGCGATCGTAATGATTACAATTTTAATAACAAAAATTACAGCTTAGCAATTATTTCTGATTTTTATTATGAAAATCAATATAAAGAATAATTATTTGATTTTTAAAATATGAATTACTAATAATTAACTAATTGTAACTCAGAAATAAAAGTTCTCAAAAAGAACACTTTTCCCATTAAGAACTCTTATCCCAATAATAAACTTTTATTCAATTTGAATATTTTTGATCTTAACTGTTCGACTTAATTGCCTGTTTGTACTCAAAATGCGTTTTATGGTTGAATTTTAAGATAAGAACTATGGAAAAAGAGTAATTTTTAATTTTTATAATAAAACTCAAGCTATAACTCTTTTTCTGATTTCTGTAATATAAGTTACAAAAGAATTCTAATTGGTTTTTATATTTCAATACGCAGATTTAAAAGTTATTTATATTGTTTATTCATAAAAATTGGTTTTACAAATTTTTCCACTTTTTGAAAACTTGGATATTAGAGCCATTTTTTTAGTGCATTTCACAATCTTTTGGTAAATTTTCTTTACTGTCATTTTGAATGTTATTTTTTTCGGTCTTTGCTTTTAAGTTTAAATTCTTCAAATACTTGCAATTCTCCGAAAATTAAAAAAAAATTATAAATGATTTTTTCAAGTTAATAGCTCAAATATCAATCGAATATTTGTTAAAGTTTGTTAAACAACCTTGCTCTGTTCGTTAAAGCGAGCAAAGACTGTCTGCACTTTAGTTGACAATTTTGTAAAGCAACTTTTGCAGTTGCATAGCTTATGGAAATGTTGAGGCATGTGGCAATCTTAAACGCTTCATCTTGTGTTGCATTAAATACTACCAAAAGTCAAATGATTTTATATATTCATCAAATTTCTCTTTCACTTTCTCCTTTTGTCATTATCTCTATCTCTGTCTGTTTATCCTTGCTGAAGGCACAAAGGCGCTGCCATAATTTTTATGATAATTACATTGTATTCGTTTTTGGCCAAGGCAAAAAGCTTTCTATACTCTGTTTTCCAATGTGAGACAATGAACTTTATTCGATTTTATTTAAATATCTTTTAAAAATCGGTTTTATAAATCCATCATGATTTGTATTATTTATTAAATAATGAAAGGCATGTCCATAAATAACAATTCAAAATTATTATTATTATTATTATTATTATATATTTAATCAATAAAGTTTCTCAATGTTAACCAGAGCGGTTTCAAATTGCACTGACTTATTTCCACTGAACTATTTTTAGCATTTAACGAGTGAACATTGTCTCGGATTATCGTTGATTCTAGTCATAACAGTCCAATTCTCGTTTAAGCGATTTGAGCCCCAAAATCAGTCCAGCTCCAATATCGTTCAGTCGTTCATTTGAGTTCCAATATCGTTCAGTTGACATTTGAGTTCAACTACCGTTCAACTGATTCAAGTCTCAAAATGTTTAATTCGAATTCTTCCTCGAACCGTTCATTAGAGTTTTCCTCTCAAATCGTTCCTTCAAATCGTTTTGTTCCGATTGGTTGTCGTTTAATCGTAATTTTTAAAAAGTTGCTTTGTAAGATATAAGCTTTGCTCTTCTTATTCGAATCGATTAAACAGTAACAGGACTTAAATGACAGAAATGAAAGGTTAGTTCGCTCAGTAGCAAATGAACTATTGAACTAGTTCGCTGAGTTAAACCGGAACGTACAAGTATAGTGTTAATGTAAATAGAAATTTTTGTTGGAAATCTTAAAAATGCTTAAAGGGCCTTTCAGAAAAATAGTCTGTCGGAGTCTGTTCGGAATTCTCCGAATTCTCCGAAAATCGTCAGTCAACATTAATACCCACGTAAGGTAGAAAGTGCTGTCTCACTCGCACATGCATGCCATGTTTTGTCTGTCTCTGTCTTAGATGTGGCAATTTGCAAGCATTAAAAGTCGCTGCATGCGCCTCTAAAAAGCATTTCACTTGAAATTACAGCAGGTAAAAGCAGCAACAACAATAGCAACAAGAACGATAGCAACAATAATAACGACAAAAACAACGACAGCAACAATAATAGCGACAACAACAACAGCAAAGTTTTTTTTTGTGTGTTGTCTATTGATATTGCGGTTGAGAGGTACTTGTTTGCTTTTGTTGTTGCATATTTGTTGGGCATTATTGTTATTGCAGTTGTTGCCGTTGTTTTGCCTGGCAGCAACAGCAGCAATAGCAGCAACAGCAACAACAACAACAACAACAACAACCTGTGGCAAACAACTTTTGTCATGATTTTAAGCAATGCCAAAAAGTAGGCAACAAGAAACCAAATGTCTCTACATATGTGTGTGTGTGAGAGTGTGTTCAATTTTTTTATTTTGTGTGTGTTTGTGTGTATGTGTGTAATGTCAACTGCTGCTGCTGGCGCAAAGCATTTGTTGCTATTGTTATTGTCGCTGCTGCTGCTGCTGCCGTTGGCAGCGACGCAAAACTAAAGCGGAAACGGAAGCGGCCAAGCTGCCAACTTGCACTTTACACTCTGCTTCTTCTATGCGCGCCGGCACTTTTTTTTTGGGCATTTTTTTTGTGTGTGCTGCTGATGTTGTTGGTGTTGTTGTTGTTATGCTCTCATGGCAAACAAAAGCCAAAACAAAATGGCTACGAACATGCAAGTGCCACACCAACATGTGTGTGTATGTGTGTGTGTATGTCTGATGTGTGTGCATATTTGGTGTGTCTCTGTGCTGCGTGTGTGTCACACAAAAGGCGACAAAAAAATGCAAACAACAATAGAAACATGGCCCGAAAGCTGTTAACTTCGCATTCCCATTGTATTTTTCTATGTTTTTTTCTTTTTGTGTTTTGTTTTTTCAATACTCTTGCTCAACACTTGACAATTGTCTTCGAAATCGCATCAAAATAAGACAACACAAATATCATTGAAGTTTTTTTTTTTTTTCAATAAATGTGTTTATTTTGAAGAGAGTGTTATTTAATTTCTATAGAAAGTTGGTGTGCAAATCGGGCGTATATTATTTTGGTATTTCGAGTTTTAAAAAAGTTGCTTAGAACTAAAAAAATATATACATTTCTGATTAAAATACAGACAGACAGCTGTCCCGAATTCCATTTTCGTGTTCATGTCACCCAGAAAAAAACCCAATCAAAGTGCATGCGATAGTATCGATAAGTCGAACATTTTATATCAGGGACTTTATCGATGGACAGTTATATGTATACAAATTAATAATCAGCCCTGTTTCCATTTCCGATTTCCATCAAAGCATTGAATTGCCGAATACCGATAAGAAATTCAAATTAATTAGTTTTGCTGCATGTATTTGTATGTATTTGAATTTATCTTTTACAATTGTGGAAATATTTACTAGATCGAAAACGACTTGGTATATAGAATTACGAAAATGGAAACAAGCCTGATTAACAATTTTTATAGATATATATAACTTTTGTTATATTCCTCAACCATTAGATTGACATATATATTTATTTCTATTATAATTATATTATTTCTATATTTATTTCTAAATGCATATTTTTTATATTTTTGGAAGATACGCATTGGAATTTTTTATATAGACTTTGGCGTACAAAACAATAAGTTAACAAAGTGACATTGAAAACTGTGCAGCATGCGACAAAAAGCGACTAAGACAAATAGACAAAGAGAGAGAGAGAGAGAGAGAGAGAGAGAGAGAGTGAGAGAGAAGCAGAGAGAGAGGGAGAAAAAGAGAGAGTAAGAGAAAGGAATAGATATAGAGGGGAAGACAGAGATCGTGTGCGAACTGTGACAATTGAATGAATGAACGGGCGTAGTAAAGTTGACGCCGAAAAATGACGCCAAGTGTGGAAAGAGGTGTCGCGTGGTGGGGGAAAGAGAAGAGGAGAGCGGTGTCCGGGTCAACCAAGGGTGGAGACTTTGGGGTGGTGGGAACTGGTGTTGGGCACAGCAAACGGCATGAATTATAGCCTGTGGTCATGTGGCGCATGTGGCGCCAACTGCAGCGGCTCCAACTTCAACTCCAACTCCAGTTCCGACTCCCAGCTCCGACTCCCAGCTCCAGCTCCATCACCATCCACGCCCAGTAGGCTTACGAATAAAAGAACGGAGGGTAGTGGTAAAAATGAAAAGTGAATGTCGCAATGCCAATGCGATTGCAATTGTGAAAGTTAAATTGAATGCGTTGCGACAATGTTTGGTAGGATTCCGTTGCAGCCTTTGACTTTTGGCTGAAAGTTTTCTTCCTTTTCTTTATTTTTTTTTTTGTATTCTTTCTTTTTTGAAGTACTTCAGCTGCATGCTAAGTAATTGGAGCGGCAGCAGTTGTAAATGATGGCTACAATCGTCTTATAGAAGGGCAAAGCAGAAGGAGCTGCAAACAAAGATAATCAGTGCGTAGAAGTGTGCCAACAAAAAAGTGTCTGTAATAAATAAAAGAACAGTGCGATTGATGCCAAACTAAGGCGAGAAGTGAGAGAATTATTAAAAACAAAAAGAATTATTTCAATTTGGAGCAACATTGATTTTAAATAATCTTTTTCTTTTCTATTTAAAGTACCTATAATTGAAAATCATATAAAAAATAGCATATTTCACATGAACGCATTTTGCATTGCATTTGAGGTCTGTTTTTAATAAGGGTCAAGAAAAACCAAATTTTTAATTTAATCAACATCGACTTAAGTAAAATTTTTTTAATGGAATCCAAGGGTATAATAACATACTTAGTTGAGGAAAAGTATCGTGTTGTAGCTACTCTTTTGAAATATTTGTTTATTGGCAGTAACAAGCCTTGTAAAGCCTTCAACCAACCCTCCCCATACCCCTGCTTGAGTCTGAGTTTCAGTTAAGAGCTGCCAGCCAAGTTGAATCTTAAGAAATATTGTTTGCATAACAAGTCAAAAGCGAAACGTATTTTTATTTGCCCTCTTTGCCATTTTGTATGATTTTTCGTCTAAGGTTCTCTAACGTCATCAGCATCATCATCGACTCATAATAATAGTCTTACCCACTGTGCTATTGTCCCCGTTCCTATTCCTATTCCCGTTACCAAACGTTGACAAACAGGGCAACACTAGAAAGAATATATATTTATTTTTTGAAAGAGAATATTTTAAATTTTCATAAATAAATAGAGGTTTTCGAAAACAAAAGACTCACCACTTTAAAATGTTGCTTAAGTCATAAAAAAACATGTATGTATGTAAAAACAATGTAATTTTAAGATAGGCTCACAAAGACTCTAAAATTCCAACAAAAAATTACGTATACGACATGTAAATTTCCATCAACGAAATCTTGAGCACATTTCTAAAGCTGTCAACTTTTTAAATTTCAAGTGTTAAAAACTTTTGGATTTCAAAAATGTTTCTAAATTGACTAAAAATGGTAACTCCAACGAATGCCTTTTTGTTGTTTTTACAGAACAATACGAATTGGATGCTGCTCATGGCGAATTATCAGCATCATTTCAAACATTGAAATAAAAATTGATGAACATTTGGAAGGTCCAAAAGCTGCAACCACTGACAAAAACATCTCAAAAATATACCAAGTGGTTCTGGAAGACCGCCGAATCAAGATGATATATATTATACACATAATGAATATGCGTCTGTTACGTTTAGAACGAGGAATTGGCCAACGCACGTTGCGGGCTCTTCTCACTTTGAAAAAAGAGTGTAAAAATAAAAAAACAAGAAATAATTGTTAACTTCGGCGTGCCGATGACAAAATATCATCAAAATCGGATCACTATATCTTCGAGATATTGAAGAGATTGCTTGTATTTTTAAATTTGTTTTATGGGTTTATTTAAACAAAACTCTTGAGAAAAAAAAGAAATGTTAAACCAACCCAAAGAGATTTTTCTGACAGCTAAGAATTGGAATTCGATTGAAAGATATATCCGTAATAAAATAATTTAAAACCAGACTGCACAATTTTGGAATACAGAGTTATATATACTGCTTTTAGATTCCTCTGACTCTGTCCGTTAGGAAAAATTTGAATCATTTGACGTGTGCAGATAAAAGATCTGCTGACAGCATAAAGGCATTAAACGGGTGTTTCTCGAATAAATAGACTGGATGAAATGAATGCAATGAGTGCAAAGGATAAAGTCCAAATCAAATGACCAATGCAGAGACTTTCACTGCTTTAAGTCTGGCCACATTTTGTTGGCCATGGCAGCCAAAACTGGCCAACAGAAAAGAACAGAATAGCACAAACACGGACAGTACACAAGCTGAAAGTCAACTGACAGATATACACACAAGTACACACAGGTACACATACTTGAACACACAGATATACACACACACACACGCAAAGTACGTAGGTAACAACAAACAACAAATAAATTTGATAGGAAAATCCGAAAAACTAACTCGCTTAATAACTCTCACTTGAGTGGCAAAAGCAAACAGAACTCCAGAGCACTGACCAACCAGTTCCAGCGTGTATTCCCTTTCATCCCCTTTCTCTCCTTTCTCTCCTTTCCCACTTTTCCAACACTCACACACACTACCAAACAAAAGTTAGGTAGAGAAGCAGAGCAGAAGTCATTGCCAGAGTTCCTAGAACCATTTGGTAGCTCTACGGAGCACTTTGAAAATGCTTTATATAGAGGATAGTTACTTTTCTTTGTACCTGTACAGTGTACACCCTGTATAAGACATGAACAAGGAAACTGAATTCCGTACGCTGAAATCGAAATTAAGCTTGTAAAAACAATCGATTTTTTGATTGACTACGAAATGAGCAATCGCTGCTTTATGTGTTGCTACGAATATCGATAAACGATATTTTTTCGATATCTCTCACAAAACAAATTCAAAAATTTCTCAACTCAATTATAAAATTTGTGAACACTTTGTACATTTTAATAGACCGAAAATTCAGTTTAAGATAAATTTTTTGAATTAAAATATATTGATATTTTATAAGTATTTCGTGTTTGTATACATAATAAAAAAATACACAATTTGTGTCATGTTTTTGGCACATTGAAAGCATCCTAAATGAAAATCTCAAATATATCACAAGTACTAAAACTTCAATAGGGTGTTTTTGTTTTGTGTATTAAAAGTGACTCTCTTTTTATACCCTTGCATTGAAGGAGACGTCTAAAAAAAAAAAGGATAACATATTCTTAATCAGCATCAACAGCCGAGTCGCCATATCCATGAAAAAAATGCTGACCAAATTTCGTATAAATTGGACGACTGAAAAATGAATCGGTCGAAAAATTTGTTTGTGTGTGTAATATAACTGTTTAAATGAACAAATTTTTGATGTTATTTACATGTTGCCCAATATTATTAAAATATGAAGACAAAATCTTATAACACTCTGTTTAATATTAAATTTTCTTATGGAAAACTTGTCTGCAAGGGTATATGTATTCGGCAAATCGAAGATAACTTTTCACTCTTGTTTTCTTTTTTTTTTGCCGGACTTTTCTTTACTTTTTGCCGGATTTTGCATTGGTTTAGTTTGGTTTTTCAGTTCTATTTCTGGTTTTAAGCTAAACTCTGCTCCTGTCCCTAAAACTTATTACACTCTAGCACAATTGAAAAAAATGTAAGGTAAAATAAAAACGAAACGAAACAGAACGAAAAATATTGTGGTAGAGCGTATTAGGCTAGCAGATACTCTATTTATAGAAGTTGAACCGTTCAAAAATATTTGCTTAATATTTGTCGGCTCAAAAATAATTGACTAGCACAATTTTCGAACGTAACGAAACTAATGTTTACTTTTTTAATACAGTTTTGCATCTTGGACATTGTGAAACTATTTTGCTTAAACATTGTAACTGCAAAAATGTCCATACAGAAATGTTTAAATTTTCAACAGACAATGATTAACATATGTTGAGTGAGTTTGGTTGAGTTAACTTAAAAATCATACAAAACTAATTTTTGAACCGATCGTTCCTATGGCAGTTATATGTTATATTAGTACGATCTGGCCGATTCTGACTAAGGTTTTACCTGCAGAAAGAAGAAGGATCTGTGCTGTAAAACTGAGGGATTAGTTCTCATATAAACAGGGTATAAAAACACGCGTACACACACACACACACACAGGACACATACACACACAGAGACACACTCACAAGCACACACACTCACATACACACGCAGAGACACACTCACACACAAGTGACAAGAGTAAGGTAACCAGGCGCAGTGCGCCACCTGTCGGTCGGAACTGGCATTGTGCAAGACTGCTCTCCTCTCTCGCTCTCTCTCTGTCTCACACTCCCTCTCTCTCTCTCTCTCTCTGTCTTTCTAGCACATGCATGCAAAAGTTTTAAATTTGCTTAATCAACAAAATGCAAATAACAGCTCGTCAGGGATTTTTGTTTAGTCTTGTTTATGCTTTATTTACCAACACCCACACACAACCAATTGTGTGTGTGTGTGTGTGTGTGTCTGTGTGTGTGTCTCTGCTTTCCAAATAGATTTCAGCAATCGTAGCACACAACACTCGAATTCGTAGCTAACACAGACAAAGAATATGGCTTTAAGTACTCGCATGTATTATTATTTTCTCTCTCTGTATATGTGTGTGCGTGTGTGTGTGTCTGTGTGTGTGTGTGCACACACAACTTTTGTATATTGTTCTTTGGTCTTTTAGTTCTAATTATGGCTACCAACAATTTTAACTTATGCCACTCGAGAGCTCTGCCCCAAATTAAATATGGGTCTGACAATTGTTATATCTTACTACATATCTTATAAACATATTTTTTCTTTTCTTTGATAAAACTTGCCCTTTTTCAAAGTAGCCACAAGTATGAGAGCTTTAGCAAAACTACAAGTAGTAGTAAATTGGTTTTACCTTCTACGAACAAACACATGAAAAATTTGATAAGATTAATTAGGTTAGTTTTTGACACAATTTAAGACTTAATTTTTTACTCCCTGTTCCCATTAAAAATGGGAAAAAGGGAGTTATAAAGTACTGCAAATGTGTGTAACAGGCAGAAGGAAGCATTTCCGACTATAAAAACTATATATATTCTTGATCAGCATCAACAGTCATGACGATCTAGCCATGTCCGTCTGTCTGTCTGTCTGTCCGTCTGTCCGTATGAACACACAGATCTCGGAGACTACAAAAGCTAGAGACACCAAACTTGGCATGTAGGTTCCTGTATACCATACGCAGATCAAGTTTATTTCAAATTTCGGATACACACCCCCGCACCCCCGCAAATCGCAAAAGACTCCCACAGCCACAATTTTACAGATAGAGCTTTAATTTTTGGTACACATGTATGTTTAATCAATGTCTTTCTGATGTGTAAATTTCAACACGATCGGATAAATAGCACCAAAGTTATGGAAAAACTTATTTCCCCTGTCTCAGCAGGCAGAAACAACAGTTTGACAAGCACTGTGCAAGTTGAGTACGCTGCTTGCTTGTGTTGCCGCTGAACTGCTTGAAATGCAAGTTGGGAGCAGGGAGTCTCGTAGTCGGGCACACTCGACTAGAGTATTCTTACTTGTTTCTTACTGCATTTGTAAAGCTTAAATTATTTTTCAACAATTGTAAATAAAATTGCTATGAATTTGTTCTGAACTGTTTTAGACAGTCTTGTATTCGCCTTTCGTAAGGGGTAATTACAACAAAAATTAGCAACATGTTTCTGAAACTATAGTTTTATTTAAAAAAAAATATGTTTATAGTAAAAACAAAAAAGTACAATATAATAATACAATATAATAAGTACAATAGTATAATACTTTCTCAGTAAAAAATAAAAATTAATCATAAAAAATGTCAATTAATATAAGATAAAATGTCGTAAAAAAATTGTATCAAAATAGTTGAGAAAACTCGTATTTATATATAAATTATACCGGAAGGTTTACTTGAATTATTAAGATTAAAAAAAATAAATTTTAGAATTTTTTTTATATTAAAATGATTTTGATTAATGTTGGCTTAGCTTTATTAAGTATTTTTTACTTGAGAGATAATTGAAACAAATATTTAATATTTAATGAGAAAAGGAGGAAAAACCTGTTTTCTATCATAAAATTTATATCCTGTTGTGTATTTGCTATATCAGTTCAGTTATATGACGTTGCCTCTAATGAACTTTACCTTTTCGATAACTAAAGGAAATCAACCATAAATCTACCATATGGTTTTTATAATCCTTTTATTGATTCGCATGACAGTACAAGGCAGCTTTGGATCGGAATTGTTATGGAGACTGGACTCATTACAATCGATTGTCAACTGCAAATCGCAATTGATTCAATGCTAATTATCTTTATACTAACTGTCTGTCAGCAAATTAAATGTTTAAGCCTGCGAGTTTAAAGATTGGGAAATGATCCAACAATGACTGAAGACGAAAACATCGAAGCGCTTATGTTAATTGTTTAGGATTATAAATTATTTCTCGAGTAAATAATAGCAAAAACAAGAACATATACATAAACAATTGCAGAAAAGTTGTGCACATGAAAATTTAGAGATTGTTCCTATCACAGCTATAAAATATTGTCGCCAGGGACCGTAAATAATTTTTTTTTCATTTTTTATAATAATAAACATTATCCACTAATAATGGACTTACAAAGAAAATAATTCACACCAAAATCTTTATTTTTGATCAATCTCTGCATTTCGCCCATGTTTATAATTTTTGACTTCCTGTTCCCATTTAAAATGGGAAAGAGGGATTTATAAAGAACTGCAAATGTATGTAACAGGCAGAAGGAGACATGTCCGTCTGTCCGTATGAAAGCGTCGATCTTAGAGAAGAGCTTGAGACACCAAACTTTGTATGTAGATTCCTGTATACCATACGCAGATCAAGTTTATTTCAAATTTTGGGTAAGCCCCCCGCACCCACGAAAATTGAATACAATACTCACATCTTAGCTTTTTATACTCTTTTTTTAATTAAAAAAAAAAAAAAAGGAGTATATTGGGTTTGTGAAATGTCCGTATGTCCGTCTGTCCGTCTGTCCGTATGAACGCAGGTTTTTTCCACAGTTTTGAAGCTAGAGCAACCAAACTTGGTATACATGTTGGTATATACCATAGGCAGACAAAGTGTCAAGATCAAAAAAAGAGTATATCGCAGTCGGGTGCATCCGACTGCAACATTCTTACTTGTTTATATATAGTGATCTGATTTCATCCGTTTTCACATTTGACAAAAATTTGGAGGGTTAAAGTCCTTTGTCATTAATTAACGATTAGATCTAAGATCTAAATTGAAAATATAAACAATTAAAGAACATTCATTCCATGCAAAAAACAGATAGTAACAAAATCATCATTCCCTTTTTTTTTTTAAAAAAAAAGGACATTTCGTAAAATAATTATTATGACCCTATTGAGGGCATTTTTATACTGAATACTTTCTTATAAATAAACAAAACCGTAATGATGGGGTGGAGATTTTATGGATCGATTTTTCTGTACGACTAGCTTTAAGTGCCGAAATATGACAATGGTTAAGAGAAGCGCTTTAAAAATGATGTTATTTGAAACAAATTCTAAGAAGGTGTTATTCGTGACTACATTCAAAACCAACTCAATTTAAGTTTACAAATAAGTTGTTTAAAATAACAACATTAAGTTGAAGGTATTTTTTAGTGTAAAATAAAGTTTTTTCAAAATTTTTTTACAAATATGTAGAAGTTTGATTAAAGCTCAATTCTTTTTTAATGATTACAATGTTTAGTATACGCAACGAGGAGCTGTAGTCTTTTGAATTTAAAGAATTGTCTCCTAAGTTCAAGGGTAAGATTTAGACTTAGATTTTGCATATATATGTACACATACAAATACATATATATTTATCTGATCTGTTCAGTTTGATTGAGTCTCAATTCTTTTAAGATTATAATAATGTTAATTTTATCAATGAACTTAAAATTGCTGTAACTTCTTAAAAAATTGTCAATACGAGAAAAATGTTTGTAAAAGAAATTTTGTTGAAAAGTTGAAAATTTCTGGATCTTCTGCTTAGGTCTAGGTTTAGTTATAGACTTGAATTGTATTCAATTTTATAGGTCTCATGCTTTAAATGTGCGAATATAAACAGCTTTTTTGCAATCTCTTTTTCTGTTGTTGCCTGTAAAATTCTTTCGCATATTTCGAAAAATATATATATTTTTTTTTAATATTTGCTGTGCTGCTGAACGCTAGAGTTTATTTACATCATGTTGCATAAATTATATGATATGTACATGGCAGCTGCACAGAGAGAGAGAGAGAGAAGCTTTTGCAGCAACTACCTCTGCTAACACCCCCTACCCCACTCGCTTTGGCACTCCCCCTCAGCCTTTCAGCAGGCGAACTCAATGTTATTTATTTGCTCGTATTCATTGTAAATTATTATTCTTACTCATTTTTCCGCTTTTTTTTGTTGTTCCGGTTTCTTTTTTAATTTTTATATGTTTTTTGCTTTGGCACTTGCCAATGAATTTCATGCCACACAAGTTTTTGGCTGCTGGGCGTGGCAGTGGCAACATTGGCAATGGCCATTTTCTGTGCCATTTTCTTAGCTGCCCTTCAACTGAACAGCAGCAGCCCCCTACCCTCGCCCCAAATCCCCTCCTAAGCCAACCCACTCGCAAGTGTATCTGCATGTGAAATGTTGTGCTGACCTTGGATGCGGGCGAAGCGTGCGGCATGCGGCAATGTGTAGCATGTGGCATGTGGAAGCGCACAACCTTTATAATGGCAGCTTAAACTCATTTACATATAATGCATATCATATTTGTATAGCGACTTGAATGTGTGTTTAATTACTTTGCCAAACACACACCAGCACACACACCAGCACACACACCAACTCACCCCACACTAACACACATACACTAGCTAACACACACTCTGCTCAACTTTTAAGCCTAGCGAACCCTTAAAAGTATGCAACAAATTTATTAAGCCACATCTGTTCAAAGAAGAAATCTGTTAGACAAACTTGAAGTTTAGGACTTAGGATGAGCTAAACGCTAAGGTTTTGAACATAATTGGCACAACTTTTGTATTGAGCGGACTAAACCAATAAATATAAATAACTTCTGCTAGTTCTTCTAACTAATTAAGCAGCTTTAAATAACTAATCAAACTTGGCATGCATTAAAACTGACCAGTGCAAAGTGTATCTTTGACTTGAGCCAACTGCTAATGATGCGAATTTTTGATTTTAATATATATATAGTAATAGCAGTCATGAACCGGCGTTGCCCGGCTAAGTATTTGAACTTGAATACCATTTTGCACTCGTTAAACAACAAGTGTAACGACTTTGTAGGCAGCGCTTTCAAACTGACTTTAAAGACAATTAAAAGAAACAAAGCAGCAAAGTTGCAATGTTCATCTTTCGACCAAGGGTTGCAAATTTTCGTAGTTAGTTGATCCACCAACTTAATTACTTAGTACTTTTGTTAAGCTTTCAAAATGAGTTTGAAATCAAAAAGTAGCATGAGTAAATTTTACAACCATTGTCCGAGTTTTGGGATGGATTTTGAAGCCTTTGAAATCTTTGAAGCCATGTCAAATTTCTTCTGTCGAAACTGAGTACTCAAAATCTTTCTTTCTTTTGGGTTGCAACGATTATCCATCCTAAATGTTATTCACAAAATAATATTCCTCAGCTAACATAATTCTTTATCAATTCGGAATACTTTGAACATTGCGTTAGACTGTACATTCTGTTTTGCTTGAATTTTAAATAGAGCTATTTATTTTTTATAATAATATTATACTTATAATATTTAATTATTTTGGTGCTTGAATATGTTCGTGTTGATATGTGTATTTCTATACGATTAATTGAAGCATCCTCGGTTGTTGTTTAGTAAAGTCAATAATCGAACTAATCGATTACTTTTTGATTATTTAGCTATCGTTGTTTCTTTAGGCTATGTATCTGTTTTGCATATCATGCAAAGAATTTGTTGTTTTTGGTTAACTCTTGATTGCATCATTTAGGATCCTTGAGGCCAAAAAAATATAAAGTTCAGGGCGTAAGAGTCCTCACGGCATAACCCCATTTACAAGTTCACATATGCATAAATTTGTGTATGTGATGATGCCGGTGTGTAAGTGTTAGTATGTGTATGTGTGTGTGTGTGTTTGTATTGGCAGCCAAGGCTCGGCGCCAATGATATTGAAAAATGCAGACTTTTGACCCCATTTGTGAAAGTGTCTGTATATGTGTTTGTGGTTGTTTGTGTGTGTGTTTGTGTATGTGTATGTGTATGTGTGTGTGTGTGTAGCATCAACTCAATGCTGCGGCCGAGCACTGTGGCTGCTGCACCGCAAAGTAAAGTAAAGGGCAGCGCAACAGCAGAGGCAGCAGCAGAAGCAGCGCGCTGCCAGCGCATAATGTGCAGCAAAAATAAGTGCACAAAAAAGTGAAACAGAAAATAAAAGGAAAAATAAAGAAAATGCTGAAAAAAAAACAAGGACAACAACAACAACAACAGCAGCAACACTTCAAGTGCAAAAACGCGCAATTTGCATTTTCTTCATTTGTGGCCAAAGTGTGAAAAATAAGTATCTATATAAATATCTATATATACATATGTATGTATTACTTATATACATATACACATATAAATATATATATATACAAATCGCACCAAAAACAGCAACAAAAACAACAGCTAGGCAATACGTAGTATTAAGCATGCTGCAGCTGGCCATTCCCGTTTGACAAATACTCTGTTTACAGTCAGTTTAAAATTGCTGTGGCTTAAGCACGGCAGTGGGCATGGTTAAAGAGCACTCCTTAAATAACTTAAGCTTCAATCCAATTGTGTGTTTTAAAATTGTATATAAATTGTATCGATAATGTTTCGATTAATTTTGCTACGACCAGCGCAAATTGAATACAATACTACAATACGCACTCCCAAAGCCACCATTTTGAAGATAAAGCTTTGATTTTTGGTACACATACAATATGTAATATCAATGCAGATGAGCTGCGTAAATTTCATTAAGACAACAGTTTGACAAGCACTGAACAATTTAAGTGCGCTGCTTGCTTGTGAAAATCTGAAAAATCTATTAGGAGAACTCCTTGTACAAAAAATACCAAAAACATACCAAAAAATACCAAGAAAATTATCAAGTGCTAAAAATTATTTTTATGGTTTTTTTAATTCTGGGATCATTTGCGAACATTTTTAGTACACCAACATGTGTATGAAATTTGAACAGCAATTGAAATACCAATATACACTACTATATCTTTTGGAATACAGAGTATAATAAATGAAGTAAATGGGTTGAAAGAAAAATACATAAGAAAATGTTTGTGCAAATTGCATAGGTCAGAATTGGACTTGAAAACTGAGCTCGTAATTTGAATACTTTTTTTTCAACTATGGCTTAATGAGCAATGCTTTTCAAAGGCCAAGGCAAATGCAAAATGCAAAATGCAAAATGCAGAAGAGGAAAAGGTTTATAAGTAACCTAATAATTGCCATAAAACTTTAAATTTAATACGCTTGGTTAGCTCTGCGATTCCACTCTCAAATTAATACTAAAAGCACGCTGGAATTTGATTTATACCTGGAATATTCACAAACATTTTATCGAGTCTAATATCTAATTTAACCAAATTAGTAAACTTTTAATTAAATTTTTTCACTATATAGTATACTATACTATACTATAGTAGTTATAGGAATGCTCGATTATTTTGTATATTAGTATATTTTTATATATAACCGAGTTAGCTTATACTTTTATACTTATTTTTATAAATTTGGGCGTAAATTGATAAGACACATAATTTACTGATTTCAGAAAATTCACACACGAGACGTAAAATGTTAGAGCTAACGTGTACAATAGTGTGCAATAAAAAAAGTTAAGTAATCGATATTATTGAAAGTGCCATCAACATGTTTTTTACAGCTCTAATTAATATGGTAACGCATTTGAAAACGCGATTTTAAAAACTGAATTGTGATTTAATAGAATTTGCAATTATAACACCAGAATGCACTTGATTACATTCACAATATTATTAACGTCCAGATACGTAGTCAATGTCACCCACTCTCCTTCTAAAGTACCCCCGCCCCGAAGTTCATCCGCTAAAATAGCCACTGTTGTTGTTGTGCAGCCATTCTCGATAATTTTCATATTTTATGACACTGCCAAATAGCGTTAGCTTGCGGGGGAAAAGGTGGTTATAGCTCCCCCCTAGTTGAAACGTTAGGTGGGTTTTCCTGCCTCCGGTTGAAACGTAAGGTGGGTTTTTAAAGCCAGAGACAAGGCACATATTGTGACCCCAAAAACAAAACTGGTCGTGAAGGCAGCGTCCAGTTTGGAACATGGTGATTTCCAATTGAATGCATAGAACGCTTCAACGCCTGCACAACAACAACAACAACAACAATAGCAGAAACAACAAGAAGAACAACAAAAAGGCGTCATTTCGATGCCTGATTTTGATTTGGCCCAAAAAAACAAAAGTCTGCAAAAAGTAATTAGAATCAATTGACCCTGAACGCTTTTTCCAGTTGACCTGTTTGCTGATATCTTCTTTCGCCTGAGTTTTCAGTTTACAGTTCGCATTGAATTGACATATATGGTTGTATTATGGATTTTGTATATTGCCTTTGGGGCTAGCAACAAAACAAAACAAAGCAAAACAATAAAATCAAATGCACAAATGTGCTGTCTTTAAAATAAAATAAAATAAAATAAAATACTTATATCAAATCGAATTGACAATGGCCAACGGGGCAAAGTTCAATTGCCTCCAATTTTGTTGCTTCTAAAATTTCATTCTTCTTTTGCCTTGGGACATAAACATGAACAATATCTTAAATAATTCATTTATGCTTGATTAGAGACAGTTTATATTGCGGTTATATTGGCTAAGCGTGACCCAATTCTCTAAAGTAAGAGTTTCCGACTACCAAAAAAAAAAAGGTTAGTCATCAACAGCTGTTAGCCAATTTTTGAATCAGCTGTGAAGCAAAAGTCATTTCGGAAAAGGTCTGGCGTTTCAGCAGGCGATTATTTATTTTTATTTGCTTTTATTATCGTCTGTTCCTTTAATGGTTGAAGAGTATGAGTGCTTTGCACATAAGATATTATTGTTACACTGCCAAAATTGGTATATTTTTTTTAAGGAAGCTTACATTTATAATGTACTTTATTTTTAAGCTAAAAGCCTTCTTTGTCATTTCAAGTTTAGTAAACGGATCCAAAACATTATAATTTTAAACATAAAAATTACAAAATAAGAATTATTTTTTGATTTTTTTTTTTTTTTTAGATTGGATAATTAACTCTTATTTTCTGACCTAAAAAAATGAATCACCAAATAATAGTTTAAATTCAATTTTTATGTAAAAGCTTTGAAATAACTCTTATTTTGGATTTTTGAAACAAAAATTGAAAAGTCATTTTTGTAACCATTTTTTATTTTTTTTAATCGAAAATAAGAGTATTTTTTCAACTTTTGAAATAAAAATTGATTTTAAATATCTTTTGAATGAATTTAATTAAATAATAAATTTTGTGAGCTATTCGATTGAACGTTTACGAAAACATGCGCAAAAAGCAATCTCATAATATTGAAAGTCTTCACAGTTAATGGAGTGTATTAAGTGAGAACAGTTCCCATTCGAGATAAAAGTTATATATGCTTAAAGCTTGTTTCTTCTTCAAAAGTTGAATAAATCTACACAGCCTTTGAAACATTTACGAATGCATGCGCAAAAAAGAATCGCTAAATATCGAATATCTACTCAAATAAAGAGTAGTAAAGTGTATTATTATAGGTAATTAACATAGCCTGTTAAACGTTAACGAATGGATGCGAAGGAGGAATCGGAAAAACATTGAAAGTTTATTTGGGCAGCGTGTCAAGCGAGCCTTGCTTCGGCTCAAGATTAAAGAGAAACAAAGATTCAACTTTCTAATTTGTAGGTTTATTTTTATTTTTTGTAGTTTTGAATTTTTAATTTTAATATTTAATTCATTTAAAAAATATTTCAAATTTTAGTTAAATTTGTTCCTGTGCCGACTATTATTTGTCGATATGAAATAAATAAACAAATAAAAAATAAAATAGAATATCGATGCTCAAAACTCCATATTGTAATTGAAAATTTTCTTAAGTTTTAAGTTAAGAAGAATTATATAAGTAGCATGCTGGTTGATATTTCACTTTTATAATGTAAATATTATTATTCTTGTATTGGAAGAGAATCAGTTTTAATTTAAGTCTAGAATGTTGAACGAACAATTTCTCCTTGACAATACCAGTATTAGAACGTTTGACAGAATGAAAAACGAATACGTTTCTTACTTTTCTTTTCCTTACATTTTTAAATGATTGATATTGGCATGAATAAAGAAATAAGCTTGTTTTCTGCCGGTGTGTATTTTTTGTTGTTGTCGTAGTCGTTGTCGTTTGAGAACAACAAAAAAAAAAAAACCCTTCATCATCACTCTATTGTGACTCGGACTATTCATAACTGGCTCACAATTGATACGCACACAACGTACTCTGCATTATATCCATTTCTTTCATGCTCTTTCTTTGTCTCGTTTTTTTTTTTAGCATATTTGCAAAACATTTTTCTGCGTTCTCAACTCATTGAGCAATCGAGTTGGCAAAATATTCGAGCCCTACCCCAACCAGTTCCCAGTCTGACAGAACAAGTAAAGCCCCAGTCTAACATCACAACTAGCTACTAACTCCCCCATCCACTCCACCCACAAGAAATTCCCAGTCTTGCAAAACGCCAAAAACCCACAATGGCTGCCAAAGTCCGTGGGGGAATCCGGATTCTAGCAGCTGCTGTATGTTATTTTTTTTATTCTATTTTGTTTTTTTTTGCTCTTGCCTTTTGTTGACGTGTTTTGCTGTTTTCCAAACTGTTTATTATTTTGTCGACAAATGCGTGTTCGAGCAAGGAGGACGCACAAAACTAACACCAAAGCATAACCATATTGACGTGACGTGACGTGTCTCTGCTCTTTCCCACTCTGGCTCACTTTTTTTGGTCCACTTTTAGGTTCACACTCTGTTCCAAAGTTTGGTCCAGACTCTGGTCCAAACTCTGGTTCACTTTAAGGTCCACCCTGTGCTTCACCCTTTGGTCCACTCTTTACTCCACTCTCCTGTCCAGTCTTCTCCATTCTTTTACACTCTTGACCAGTCTGTCCAGTCTGGCACAAGGCACATAAAATTCGCATCATTGATTTCTATTTCGTTCAGAGCTCATTAAACAATCGGATAAACTTTAAGAAACAATAACAACAACAATACAAAGCAGATGGACTGACAACCATTTTCAGACGGGCAGGCTTGCCAAAGGGGCTAAGGGTAAACCTCTTTTGGGATCTATGCGAAATTTGGCCCATGCTGATTGTGCGTGAGATAAGCTCACACATAGTTCTCGAATTTGCCAGTGGCGTAGTTGCAGTTTTTTATACCTGCTTGAAAGGGGTTTTATACAGGGGTGGCAAGGAAATCTCTAGAGATTTTGGCTGCGTTTGATTTGAGAATCTCTCGAAAAAACCGTTTCGTGTCACAGAAGCTCAAGGGATTTGATATACTCGATCTTTTGTTTTCGAAAGCAACATAGGGTTACCAGAACAACAAAATAATTTTGATAAATTTTTTCCATCATTTTACAATATTTTTATTTTTTTTTTTCATAAAATATGAAATTTGAAAAGTTATTAATTTTGACATGAAGTAATTGTATTATTGGAAGTTTAGTTTACGAGTGTTAAACAATTTTTTTTTAAATTTTGTATGCGCCACGTAAATATTATAAAACAAAATTGATCCAACAATTATTGCAAGGATGGGTGAAAACTCAGAAAATTCCAATCAGATCAAGAGATTAGTTACAATTAGTTGTAAAAAAATTTATTATGTCTTAAAATTTTTACAAAAGTTTTTGTAAAAAGCAAAATAAATAACTTTAAAATAAAATTTTGATTAACTTTGATGCAAATTATTCATAACAAGTAAGAATACTCTAGTCGAGTGTGCCCTACTACGAGACTCCCTGTTCCCAACTTGCATTTCAAGCAGTTCAGCTACAACACAAGCAAGCAGCGTACTCAACTTGCACAGTGCATGTCAAACTGTTGTTTCTGCCAGCTGAGACAGGGGAAATAAGTTCTTCCATAACTTTGGTGCTATTTATCCGATCGTGTTGAAATTTACACATCCGAAAGACATTGATTAAACATACATGTGTACCAAAAATTAAAGCTTTATCTTTAAAATTGTGGCTGTGGGAGTCTTTTGCGATTTGCGGTTGTGCGGGGGGTGCATCCGAAATTTGAAATAAACTTGAACCGCGTATGGTATACAGGAACCTGCATGCCAAGTTTGGTGTCTCTAGCTCTTATAGTCTCTGAGATCGACGCGTTCATACAGACAGACGGACAGAGAGACAGACAGACGGACATGGCTAGTTCGTCTCTGTTGATCCTGATCAAGAATATATATAGTTTATATAAGCGGAAATGCCTCCTTCTGTCTGTTACACACATTTGCAGTACTTTATAACTCCCTTTTTCCCATTTTCAATGGGAACAGGGAGTAAAAATAGATTTGTTTCTATTTATACGTTTGCTTTTATTTTTTTCTTTTTTTTTTGTGGTTGTACTTACCTAAATTTCTTGAGAAAACACGAGAGCTTTGAACGCAACCGAAAGAGATGTCTGTTATAGCTAAGAACTGAAATTTGGTTGGATGAAGTTTTTCTGTCATGCATTGAAAGAGTTGTTTCTGCAAAGAATCCCACTAACGTACGCCCCTGCACATGTTTATGCATAGAGTTCCGGTCTCATCTATGGGGCTAGATCTGGGTGTGAGTCCGAGTCTGGGTCTGGGTCAAGCATTTTTCTTGGGTTTGCTTTAAAATCTAGTAATGGTAATGGCAGCAGTCGTAAAGCACACTCTATGTGTGTGTGTGTGTGTGTGTGTAAATGAGAAGCGCATAGAGCGGCGCAACGTGTTCGTTGTGAGAATTGTCGAGAATTGTGTCGAGAAGTTTCATTGAAATTTTGGTGTAATTAGCATTATGTGCTGGCGCTTTGCAAATGTTGCTGCTTAAGTACGTGTCGTGCCACATTTGCGAAAATGCGCTTCAAATTGCTCATCCGCAACGTGGGCAACGCAACACACATATAGCAACCCACACTCTCTCTCTGTAAGTGTGTGTGTGTGTGTGTGATTTGCAAAATCATTGAGTTGTAAATGGGATTCGGGAGTGCACGTTCGTGCATACAAATCGCTGCCTTAAAGCGACCCTCGGCTCGTTGGCTCGTTGACTTGGCCCACTGGCTGTTTCTGGCCCAAATCGAAGAAATGAAATTTAAATTTTATGCAAATACCAAAACACACACACACACACACACACACACACATACACATACAACTTGACTGTTTTGACAATGTGCTAAGCATCGCGTTTGCCATTTTTGTTTTGCAATTTGCCTCGCAACTTTTTCGCATTTGCGTTGACAAATGCCAAAACGCACAAAAGTCACCAAAAAACAGTTGTGTTTTTTTTTAATTTTATTTTCTATTTTTTTTAGCTGTGATTAGTTTTTGGCTTTTGTGCAATTTATTATTTTTGTCCACTGAGCTTCTCTTGCGTGTAAAGTACATAAATAAATAACAAACGAATTTCATTTGTGTTGTATTCCGCTTAACTTTTACTTATTTCTTTTTTGACGTATAATAAATTTGCATAAGTTAAAATACCTAATGACTTTTTTAAAATAATACAAGCTATTTTTTTAAGAACTTTTCAACCGTATAGCTTAGACTGTAAATTGAAATTCATAATTTCGACATTCTTAAAGCTATCATGTGCTTTCAAAACTAGTTCAATTAAGTTTTGAAAGACATGTGTAAAAAGTTCGTTGAAACATTCAAAAGTAAAATAATAATCTGTATTTGAGTGCCTTTTAAGCTAAGCTTTCTTAAAGCTTTAATGCGCTTTAAATTATAACATTTATTTATGCATTGTAAATATATTACAATTATAAGCGCAATTACAAATTGTTGATGCTTTGCATATAATTTAAAACCGAACTTTATTTCTTTTGCGGAAATACAATTCTAATTAACGTCATTTATTTGAATTTGTTACTGTAATTTGTAAATGTGAACAATTCATTTGAAAAATGTATTGCTATTTTAAGCGCATTGAAATTGTATCAATTCACCAAAATCGTCTCATTTGTTATGTTTTAACAAATTAATAGCATTTTCTTTTGTGAAATGAAATTACGCCCACATAGCTATAAGCGTACCTACCTAACAAACAACCTATAAAACGACCTTTCCCAAACTATACCAAATCGGATCAAATGTTAAATGAAAATTGTTCAATGATGCATTTGCATTTTGTCAAATGTTTTTGCCGGACAAACGCCAAAATATGCAACAAATGTTGACAGACAACTGAAACTATAGAGAAAAGTTGGTGCATTTTTCTTTGGGGGGGGGGGGGGGGGAAGGTTTGGGGTCGAAATTTCGATTGTAGCATATTTAAACCTCGGGAAGCATCAATTTATAGTACTTTGTGGGCAACGGAAAACAGAAATCGTAGATTGGGAATGTAATTGGTTGCATCATTCATGTGCCCTTTCATTGCGGTTTTTCATCAATCGCTCTCTCAGATAAAGCAACAATATTTTTGTTATAGAAACAACAACAACGTTACAATAATTCAACTCAATAGCTTTTATTCAGTTTCTGTCTAATTTGGTTCTATGTAAATTTCAATAAAATGCATTCAAAATAAGCAAATACTTAAATAGACTTATTTATTATTTATGCATAATTTAGATTGTTATATATATATATATATATATAGAGCATTTTGTATGAAACAAAGAAGCTGCTTGCCACAAAATTACTGCAATTTTTGCACCTCAAATATGTTGGTTACATCAGACACAAAATAAAACTGTGTATGCATATTAAAAAAATGTTCAAATCGTTTTATTGCAACATAACATAAGTATATAGAATGCATAGCTGATTCTTTATACATTTTTACGATATTTTGATGTTACAAAAACTTAAAACTGTTATTTTTGTTCACTCTGAAAAAAAATGAAGAATTCAAGCACAAAATAACTTCTAGATCGAAACTTTTTTGGACTGAATAAAAGGCTTTTTATTCCTATTTTATGACAATAAACGGTTGTTTTTGAATTGAAAACCTATTCGTACTGAATTTAAAACATGAATTTGAAGAATAAAAGGGCATGAAATCAAGCAAATGTTTAACAACATTCTAAGGAAAAGTTAAAGTTCCTAAAAAACTCTTAAGATTCTGTACTTTCAGAAACTGCCCTGTTATTTTATGCTGAAAAACTTGTTTTTAAAGTGTAATAAAATTAATTTAAGCCTGCAGTTTGCTCGCAGTTTTGCCGGAGATTTTGGATCCGTTGCTGTCCATGTCGTTGACCTGCAGAGCAAGCGTTTATTATTTTGTTTTTACAGGAAAAGAACTAAGTAAGAACTTCAAAATAAAAAATAAACTGGACGCTCAAAATACAGATATAAATATTGTACGTTAAATAAAAAGGCTGTCTGCCTTAGAATGCTGTCTGCAAGTAGAGCTTTTACTTCCTTTCACTTGCTTTCACTTTAATTAACATGTCAACTAGCTCTCTAAAATTTGGGACGAGAGCGCAACATCTGCTCCAATTTCAATTCATAATTACTTTCAGCAAAGTAGCGCAAACTTTGCGATACAAAATCACAACTCTGCCTTAAAATTGATCAAAATAAGTGTGGTCGATATGAAAATGGCATTTTAATCAGTCTTTTGGCTTTGTAATTCAATATTAATGTTAATTAATTATAGAGAAATGTGAATGCATATAGAAAGACTCAATTTTTGAATTGTTATGATTTTACTTTCAGACGATCCTTTAAATTTACATATTTCTGTCGACTTAATTTAAAAGTTGAATTCAAGACAAGTCCGAGTAGTTGTTACATATTTGCTAACACCATTTTTGCATAGAAACAAAAATCTGAAAACAACTAAAAACTATGGAGAAAAGCGATGTTTTAACACCTCTCAAACATATGTATAGAATCGAAAAAAGTCAACTAAGGATTCAAAAACAAATCTAAAATGTCTGAAAATGGGGATTGCTAAAAAAAAAAACACTAGAAATGCACGCTAAAGTAATTAAAATTAAGCGTAAATATGAGCAAAGGCTACAAAATTGTTTGTGTGCATTTTCCTGGCTTTCGATTTGTCAACTTTGTCAACCACATCAGCCAAATAATGTCGTGGCAAGAAATTTATGTGCGTCTTTCACAATATTGAAGACAGCGTTGTTCGAATGCCTTGAAAGCTGTGCACGTTCACGTTCACATCCTATTCCACGTTCATGTTCACGTCCACGTGCTACAGCTCAAACCCAGAAACTGGCGCACAGGATGATTGTCAAGAACAGATTGTCGAAGTAACCAGGAGTGTCACTGTCAGACTTGACTTCTCTACAACAATCGACTGAAAGTCTCTGCTTGAGTACTTATATGTGTTGCAGTAGTTGATGTTGTTGTATTTGTAGTGCTTAAGTCGAGCACTTCTCAACTGGCTAGGCACTTCTCATATTTACAGGTCTATTCGCTCCTTTTAAAGCAGAAATGCAAATAAATTTGATTAAGTCTTAAGATGTTAAATCATTGATAAAGAAATAAATTAAGGGTGTTCATTACCAGTGTTCAAATGATTAAGTGCTTAAGTGCTTAAATTAGAAAATAAATTATAGCTGGTTATAGAAACAATAACTAAAGAGTTTTTAATAAAAAGTTTTGAGCTAAGTCTCAACGATACCATGAAGTAACTATGTTATCATTAAGTGACTTAACATAACATTCTACTGTTAATAACAGCTGTTGATCTAGTCACATTTGTATCAATAGTACCTGTGTCTGTTAAAAATGTAAGCATGAAATGCACTTTGAATGTTGGGTAAGAGTTACATTTTAAGTAGAAGTGGAATAGAAATTGAGGCTGGGTCTATCGCAGGAACCGAAAATAAAGAGATTAAGTGTGGGGGGGGGGGGGGGAGGTGTGCTTGGGGTTGTTGTTGCCCACTTTTTATACGATTTTGCACTCCATTTAACTAAATGCTCACATGATAAATAAATAATTTGTGTTTGTGATTTATATTTAAAAAGTCAAGCTATAATTCTTATTAATTATATAAATATTAGCTATTAATTGTTAACTTTTACCCACTTTTTATTTAAAAAATTGAAATCGTTACGTTCCCAGATATTAATATATGAAATCTAACTATCAAATTTAGTTATTACTGCTTTATGCCTAAGATTGAAATGCCAGCTCAGATATTTTGCATGTGGAGAGAGTATTTAAATTAGTAGCACAAAAATAAATGAAAGGCGAATGCAAAAAACTTTGTGCAAGTATGTGAAAAAGGCAAAAATGAAATCATAAAATAAAATAAAATGAAACAAAGCGGCAAACAACGGGAAAACTGGTAAAGAAAATGAGTCCAAAAAATGCTGACGACCTCCGACGAGTCCGCCGAGAACGCAAAGAAATTTTCATAAATTATTTGAAAAATGTTTGAAATGATTTACGCTCATTAATCTTGTCTGCATGCGTATGTGTGTGTCTGTGTGTATGTTGTGTGTGTCTGTGTGTGTGTGTCTGTGTGTGTTTGTTTGTTTGTGTGTGCTGCGGTTTGGCCTGCGTCCCTTTTGGCCAACGCATTTCTGACAGCTTTAGTTTCTGGCAATTCAATTAGGCCAAGTTGAAAGCATGTTGAAAAATTGTTTTGTTGCATTAACCCATTGTTGCTCCTCCCCCTCCCCTAAACATCCAGACTCAATTTCCCCTCACATGGCCAACAGCCACAGTCTCTGTCTGATGTGTGTCTAAGGCTACTTCTCTCTCTTTCTAAACACTTGCATGGCGGATATTCACATATCATTCTAACATTTGCAACAGTTTTAAGAAATTCTGATTTCTGTTTCGAATCTCAGTTAAGAAATAGTTTTTCTATGTCTTCCAATATCAATAGTTTCCAACACCAATGCAAGTTGAACTTAGATCTTAATTTTGTAGCTGAAAATAGATTGTTTGGTTTAAAGCTTTGAAAATATCGCATCTTAAGCTTCGATCTATTTTAGATAATTTGAATTATAGCTGCCTGTTCTGTGTTTCACTTTCAAATACCATGCACTTCTCAAAAACACTTTCTAACGTTGTTATTAACATTTTTCAAAATACTAGTCCCAAAAATTAATCTTTATGGTGTTAATTTTTATCAGACAAAGTGTCAGTATTATCAAAAGAAGTGTCTGCTAACAGACGCCTGGTTAAGGCATTTGGATAATAAAGTGGTCGATCCTTGTACCTTTTAGATTGCTGCTTAATTACGTAACCGTCTTTGGGAACCTTCTACAATTACATTTATATTTTGCGCTTAAAAGTAGGCTACAAATTATGATATCTTATTTTGCTCTAATAAGTATGCTACACATTTAGTAGTCAATTCGCAAAATGTTGCAGATAACCCATCAACTTTTGCGGATGTGAAAATTGGAACTTATTTTTAAGTGAAATTCAAATCAGGCCTGTTAAATACACTAAAAATTGCTGACGAGTGCATTCAATATTCGGTTATAGAGAATTTATTTGTTATTTTTATATGTTTTCTTTACGTTTTGTTGATGTTTGCCGACTGCTCGTCTAACGAGCCGCACAAATGTCGGGCAATTAATCATTTGTGGCACGGTTCTTTTGTTTCTGTTGTGGTTTCGTTGTTGTTTTTTGGTTTTTTTTTTTGTTTTGTTTTCTTAGCGTCTCATTTCACAACTCATTTCCGGTTGGCGCCGGAAACGCATCTTCGACATTAGCGCAGGTCGCCGTCCGGGTGCCCCGTCTGCCCCGTATATTCCGTATCCGTGTCCGTGTTCAAGTCCCGGTCCGGGGACTGCTGCCCGTCGTGATTTATGGCATTCAGATTGACGCTGGGCGCAAAACGCAAATGCCACAAAAAAGGTGACAACTTTGTTTGCGGCTATCGTCCAAATTTAGACCTGTGTGTGGTGTGTGGGTGTGTGTGTGTGTGTGTTTGTGCTTTTGTGTGTGTTTGTGTGGGCTTCAACAGTGCAAAAACTAATTCAATTTGCATATTTTTTGCCTAAAGTCAATCAAAATAAGCGATTTTCAATGCCAACGGTCAACAGTGTCTCATCCTTCAAATTGAGCGCACATTTTAACATTTTAAGGTCTATTATGCAATTCAATATTTATTATAGACTTAAGAGGTATTTAAGTTCTTGAAAATAAATAGTAGATATGAATTAAATATGTTTGAATATGCAGATTGCACAAAACTATTTCAATTTGGATGAGCAATTAACTAAGGTCAGATATCATTACGGAAACTGAAAGACTATTTAGAGCAGTTGTTAATTTTTGACTTAGGTTTTGATTTAAGATAATAATCAGACCTCTTCCAAATCTCACACTTGAATCATTTTCACAGAAAAGTGTTCAACGTACTTTTTAATGCATTTTAGAGAAAAAAACCTTTCTATTGTTGTATTTTAATTACTAAAAGTATACCCAGCATATTGTAATGGAATTGATTCGAAAATGGAATTCGGATTAGGGAAATTCGGAAATCAAAAATGAATAATTTTGAACTGTTGTTCTCTTTAATAAAGCAAAATCGATATATCATATCAATACATCGCACATTTTCAAAATTCTAGTATTAACTTAAAAAGAATCAAAAAATAAAGTCATCACAATATTCTGATTTTAAAAATGAATTAATCAATATGAATATCTTCGAATAGAAATGATTTGATGAGATATGCGTACAAAAATTATATATATACGATTCAATATTCAATATATGTATAAAATAGAATTCCTTTTAAAGTCAGATCAGCTTAAAGTCCATTTAATCGAAAGTATATATGTAACGCTTTAGAAAATTCACAATCAAATTGTTGGGCAAAGTAAGTTTTTTTACTCCCTGTTCCCATTAAAAATGGGAAAAAGGGAGTTATAAAGTACTGCAAATGTGTGTAACAGGCAGAAGGAAGCATTTCCGACTATATAAACTATATATATTGTTGATCAGCATCAACAGCCATGTCGATCTAGCCATGTCCGTCTGTCTGTCTGTCTGTCCGTCTGTCCGTCTGTCCGTCTGACCGTCTGTCCATCTGTCCGTCTGTATGAACGCGTCGATCTCAGAGACTATAAGAGCTAGAGACACCAAACTTGGCATGCACGTTCCTGTATACAATACGCAGATCAAGTTTATTTCAAATTTCGGATGCACCCCCCGCACAACCGCAAATCGCAAAAGACTCCCACAGCCACAATTTTAAAGATAGAGCTTTAATTTTTGGTACACATGTATGTTTAATCAATGTCTTTCGGATGTGTAAATTTCAACACGATCGGATAAATAGCACCAAAGTTATAGAAGAATCTATTACGCCCGTCTCAGCTGGCAGCAACAACAGTTTGACAAGCAGCTTACGAGTTAAGTGCACTGCTTGCTTGTGTTGCCGCTGAACTGCTTGAAATGCAAGTTGGGAGCAGGGAGTCTCGTAGTCGAGCACACTCGACTAGAGCATTCTTACTTGTTTTAAATTGTCGTTGTAATTCTCAAACAGTTTAAGCAAGCACTTGGTGTAGTGCCCGACTGAAACCCTTGTTGAGACAATAACATCTTATTTTTGATATCTTATTTTCTCTCTTATTTGATGTTAAACTTTAATAAACTGCTTTGTACACATTTCGATTAACTTTATGTGACACATTAATAAATAAATTAAAAAGCCATCGGAAGAGGTATTACCAGAGGATGATTCATACGTCACCTCTTGGAAAGTTCTTATATTTGGATGGGCATGAAATAAAACATATCCTGGCAAGTATATTTTATTTTGAGTGCAACAGTGCGTCTCCGTTACTAGCATGACATGATTTGAGTCCATCGCTTCCTGAATAACATAACTTGAACATTAGAGCCTTTATGAAATTAATATACCTTACAGCTTTTTCCAGGCTGCTGAACTTATCGCTGAATCCATTTTCAACGAATTTATTTGGGCCTCTTTTATATTAAATGGTTGGCCCAGTTAAATGAGTACTCTGCCATGCCGTGTCAGCATAAGAAAAGCCGTTCTTGACGACGGCAAACGGAATAAATTCGGCATATCAGTTTGCATTGGGCCTGTTGTTTTCAATGCTGCCGGCTTGAGCTTTTTTTCCAACTCGCCTATGACTTTGCAGCCCTTGAAGCTTGAGACGTGATCGTCTCCGCAGTTTGCGCACACGTTTGTGTCAGACAATGCAAGCTGACAGGAACTTGTAGCTTGGTCACCAGATCATTTGCCACAGACTGGTTTTTTTTATCCTGACACCGGACGCACTGCACCAGCTCCTTGCTCTGCTTGGGCTGTTGGACAGTAGCCCCTATGATTGCCAATTTGGGTTATTTTAAGGGCTTCCGCCACATTCAAAGCCTGCTTGCGGTTCACGAAGAACATGCATTGCCTCGTTTTCGGATCAACTACTTGATCATCATCGTCCTCGTTGGTGGCAATGTTTCGCCAATCAGGCTTCCTGGGGCAATATATGTCTAAAACTTCAAGGCCGTTGTCTGAATAAGCCTTAGCAATTTGTTCTTTGGGAATATCCTTATGCGCCAATCAATGCGACTTGTTTTCACGTAGTTGGCGGAGCACGTTGGAGGGAGCATAAAAGTTTTTTTTAGGCTATCAGCAATATTTATGGATGGTAGATTAGTTTTTATACTTCTTTTTTAATTTATTTGAAAAGGAAAAAGGAGTATTTTGGGTTTGTGAAATGTCCGTATGTCCGTCTGTATGAACGCAGCTTTTTTCCACAGTCTCCGCAGACAAAGTGTTAAGGCAGGCTAACTTCTGTTGCCCTATAAATAAGATTGTTGTTAATGTGCCGCATAAAGTTAATCGAAATGTTAACAAAGCATTTTATTAAAGTTCAACATCAAATAAGAGAGAAAATAAGATATCAAAAATAAGATGTTATTGCCTCAACAAGGGTTTCAGTCGGGCAGTACACCAAGTGCGTGCTTAAACTGTTTGAGAATTACAAGCGACAACAAAAAAAAAAACTTACTTTGGCTGATTTTGATTATTAGAGTGGCCTGCTTTGATGCCCAAAATTTGATTGTGAATTTTCTCAAGCGTTGTTGATCGCGTTTGTAGTGCACAAAAGAAACGTATGTTAAGATACACAAATGAATTCCAAAAGCACTTGCAGATGGTATTTTAATGTTGCCACGAAATGTGGCATTGTCAGCCGTGCTCCCATTTTCGGTGTTGCTAAGTTTTTGCGATTCCGTGTTCAAAGCGAACGCTTAGAAGCTTGCCATTGCATACGCATTTCAAATGGTTTGTTTACTCTGTAATGTTTCAGAATTATTTGACCGTACTCATTAATACAAAATATTTGTTGATTATTTTGTAAATAAACAGTTTGGGACGCTTAATCCAATTCAATTTGTGATTTTTAAAGTTTTCTACAAATAAACTATTTTCTAATTAGAAAATTAAAATTTTCAAAAACTTCGTTTTTCAATATTTATGCGGTAAAAACCCACGAAACACTGTATTATCGTGGAAAAAAAATAATAAAAATAAAATATCCATTTTATACTATTTTTCTTTGATCTGTTCGATAAGAACTCTATTGAATTTTACTCACAAGTCATATTCACAGAAAATTTAAAAATCAAGTTTATTTGTAAGTTTATTAAACTAGATTTTTATGAGAAGGAACTGATATATCTGAAACAAAATAGAAAAAATAAAAGTGTTTATTTAATTTTTTATTTTACCTAAGAGTATGATTTATTTAGTTCTGTGGAATTCAAAGGAGAATTTGAAACAAGCAAGAATACCAATATTAAATTGACTTACAAATCTGTTTTCGATCGCTGTTTTCCCAATAGGAAAATAGACGAAAATAAAAGAAAATTAAGTGAGCCGCACACACACACACATCTATACAATCACTGTGGTCATTTAACTGTGTATGTGTGCATTAATTTCATTTGCTTGAAAAGTGAAATTCTTTAGGCGAAGCGCCAAAGTTGTTTCTTAAAACAAACAAAAAAAAACAAAGGCTACAACAATAAACACAATGATGTTTTCACTTTTCGCGGACTGAAAATATTTGCGCATAGCAAACAAAAGCAACAAATTAAAGCAAATAGCAACAAAAACAAAAAGTAGAAGAAAAAAAAAAGAGAGAAGAGAAGTATGCAAAGTGCGTGGCAGGTGGCTTAAATTGGTATTGGCATACATATATAGTGTAAATAATACTATATATGTATAAACATATATATATATATAGGTATTTTGGCATGTACATGCATGCACGTGCATGCCTACACATGTCGAATAATGCGTTTACATGTGCTGAAACATCTCACCAGATATGCAGCACCAAAAACGAGGTCATAAGAAAAATGCAAACTCACACTTTCACACACACACACACACACACACACACACACACACACACACACACACACACACACACACACACACACACACTAGGTATTTAATGGCGTTTTGATAATGTCAACATTTCTCAGCTGCGCCCGAAAGCGTGCTACATTTTTGTGTGAATGCAGAAAAGCGCAGACAAATATGCAACGTAATTGGATTTATGTGTGTCTAGTTGTGCATGTGTATAGTTATGTGCATGTGTGTGTGCGTGTGTGTGTCTCTGTGTGTGTATGTGTGGCAAATACCACATATACCCACTCAAGTGTCATCAACACAACTTTAAACGCAAAACTTTTTGAGTTAATCAAGAAAAAAAAAGGTAGCATTAAAATGCAAGTTACAAAATCTAAAAAGTGAAACTAAAAAATATCCGAATTTAAATATCCTTCTTGTGCTTTATTAAAGTTTGTTCTTAATCAAAATCTAAAGTATTTATTTTATTTTGTTCACTTAGCTCTTAAAGTTGAACTTTGTTTTCAAACAATTTGAATATAATCTGTCTAGGTAACAATATTACGTTAATTTTAAATATTTTTAGAAACAACAAATATTTTCGTTCAAAATGTTTGTTGAAGTTTGTTGAATCGTTTGTATAGCTTCAATATTATTTAATAATTTTTCAACTTAAATGAACAGCAAATATAACAAAAACATACTGGTATCGTCGGGTAAGAGTAAATATATGTATACCCTTGCAGAAAAGGTTTTTATAGGAAAACTCATCTTTTGACGATTGACAACTATGTTATGCGTGTGTACTTTAGTCGCTGGGAGATTGAAACATTTCCATATAAAAGTTTTACAGAAATTATAATAGTCGTTTTCAATACTTGGGACTCAGATAAATTTTTAAAAAAAATTTTATCTTCCGAAAGTCCGATTTTGATCAAATTTGAATAAACTATATCAATTTTAATAAATCTCGCGCGTACTCACTTTAGTTGTGGCATCTGCAAAAAAACAAAGAAGTTTTTCTTGCATTTGCATTTTTCTTCCGATTGCTTCTATGACTATGAGATGTATCTCATGTAGTTATCCGACTTTGATCAAATTAATACAATCTGCATATATCACTACCGATATATAGAACAAAGATGTTAAAGAGTATTCAAAACTATCTATATAATCGATATTTTTGCCAGAGTTGACATACAGGTAGTCTTATTTGCAGAACATCAAAATTAAATTAAAAATTGTCTTATAGTATGTAAACTAAACTTCTTCAAATAAAATAGCTTCATGTCAAATTTTATGACATTTCAACATTCCTATTTAATTTAACAAAATTTATAATAAAATAGAGGAAAAAATGCAACAAAATTATTTTAGAGTGTTGACAACCCTATAGAGGCAGAGAGGCAGATTCGAAAATTAAATTTCGAAAAAATTAAGTCACTCGTACTTAAGACATTAACAAAACAACCGAAGTAAAAATCTCCAGAGATTTCTGTGACATCCCTGTATGTCGGGGTAGTCTCTATCAGTGTGTTACACTTTTCATGACAAAATTGTAATGCCATTTTATGTAAGTGTATAAAAAAGGTGGATCGGGTTTCGAGAAAGCAGACAACAGTTTGAAGCAGCTGCTCCGAGTTCGCATCTGTAACTGTATCCATGTCTGTATCTATGGCTGAGGGTCCGTGCCTGTGTCAGTGTCAGTGTGTGTGTCAGTGTGTGTGTCAGTGTGTGTGTGTGTGTGTGTGCGTATGTAGCAGGTGGCAAAGAATGGCTCAACAACAACAACAACAACAGCCATAATAATAATACCTAAAATATGTATGCATATGCATTCAGGCGGGGCTCATGCTACCAAAAAGAATACGATTTTTATATTCTACTTTGTGGCATTTGCTAGTTTCTATCTTTCAATCTTACCATATTCTATTCCTTTTCGCTTCTTTTACTTTATGGCGATTTTGAAGTAGAAAAGTGCATTAAACAACAAAAAGAAAGATATCAACTTAAGTTGAACTTTTTGACGAGAACAACAACAAAAGTAAGAAGTGTAAAAAGAAGAATAAAAGGAACTCAGGATAGCTGTCTGGGGACGTGCCTGGCATTGTAACCAACCCGATTCCGAATAATGTCCAAACGGGTCGCGTCCTTCGTCTGTTGGCTGCCGGAAACGTATCCAGCAATTTGATGATTGCGCTAGCAAATGACACCTGTGGGAGTGGCTGGCTGCCTCCTGTTCTTTGCTCCTTGCCGCCTACCTTCTGTCTGCTGTCTCCTGTTGGCCAAGCTAAAAGGTTGCAACCAGTGTTGGAAAGTCCACTTTTGATGGCTAATCCCATTTCTGGTATTAGTTGCGGTTTATTGAATTTAATGTACGTGTGTTTAAAACATTGATTGCTGTAACGTAAAGCGAATGCAGTGTTTTAGAGACTTGTGTAGACTTTTGAAAAGTTCTGCAATACAACAAGCAATATGAATGAGTGTTCTTTGTAGCACAAATGTAGTTTTGATGCTACACAGCAGTAGTGGAGACTCATGTAGAGTTTTCAAGAGCTTGGCCTTATAAAGCGTTGAACAATTTTATTGTGTAAGAATATTGTTTACTCACAGTGAATAAGGCGTTTTGGAGACTTGTGTAGACTTACGGAGATTACTGCAAAACAACAAAATATATGCTAAAATGTGTTTTTTAGCACAAATGTAGTGCTTTGCAGTAGTGGAGATTAGTGTAGAGTTTTATAGAACTTGTTTTTATAAAGTTTTGGAAACTTTTATTGTGTTCAAAATATAGCGTTTCGGAGACTAGTGTTATCTTTTGGAGAGTTGTATGCAGAGTTCTGCAAAAAAAATATTTATCGATTTTTTACTTTTCCATTTTTTTGAAGAGCAATAAAAATACATTTTAATTTTAGATGACTTAAGAGTAGCATAAAGAGTGGAGAGATTCCTTTTCAAATGCATTAATTACACTGAATCTTAAATAAAGAGCATGATAATTTGGTCTAATTGTAAATTTGTCTCACATAATATTTAATTACTTACCTATGTACAGATACTATTTCAAAATCAGTTCAGATTGGCAACAGTCAGTAACTATAGTACATGCATAGGTACATATATCTATTCACAGATACTGATAATACCCCCTGCTACTAAAACCCAATAACAATAAAAATGAAAGCCTGAATTCTGAGTCCAGCGACAAAGACGAAAGGAAAGCATTAATTTGGCTTGGAATTGGGATTTGGATTGGTATTGGGTTAGATTAAGTTGGGCAAGCAAAATGCAGAGCACAAAGCACAAATCACAGATTACAATTTTGCTAGGACATCTCGCAGAGGAGATATACAGATATACAAGGAAGAGTAGGTAAAGTAAAGGGACAGATTAGGTGGTAGAAAATGTGGTGGGGCACAGAGTGGCATTACTCACGTGAATACATGAATAGTTGCATATGAAAAATCACCGAGCAGAAAACTCTATCTATATATGGATATGCATTCAAATGGCCAGTGTCCAAACCAAAAAACCTACACTGAGCAAAACGTTATCGTATTTTTATTGATATGACTAAAATCATATATCTATATATATATATATATATATATATCTCATGTAAACTATATAAATCAAAAATTGACATTCATATTGTTCTAAGATCACTTTCTGAATACTCTTGTTAAGGTTTTCCCTTCGATAAAGTTTTATGAACTAAATAAAATGTTCGCTTGTTATTTTCTTATCGTGAAAAGATAGGTTGAGAAAGTAGCCCATTAAGAAATATATTTAGGGAATTTGGTAAGGTTATATACATATTTTCTTAAGATTACATAAATTGTATAGATGTTTTATCCAATTATATGCTTTTCCGTACTCATTGATTTCAGAAACTGTAAGATCTGTTTTTTGTACTCATCTCAGGAAGTATAAGAGCTACGATTCTGAAATTAATTATGTAGATTCTAAGATTGAATGTTACCCATTTCTTTTCTTGATGCATAAATTTAACGTTTTCTTTTTCCAACTGATTGATTCTTGGAAATATAATAGCTAGCGTTCGGAAATTTCTGAAGTAGATTTTTAAATAGAAGTTAAAGAGTTTACCTATTATTTTTTTAATGCTACACCCAAGGCGTTTTTTTCGCACCCATTGAGATCAGGAACTTTGAAAATTTGAGTTTAAAAATTTGAGCTATTTTTGTACAACTTAGATTTTCGTATTCATTAATTCAGGGACTATAAGACCGATAGCTTTGAAATTTTATGCACAAGCTCTTCAAAGAGTTAAAATTAAATTCATGCATATTTTTTTTTACAGTGTATTTTATATATTCATGTACTTAAGAGTGTGTGTGTGTGTGTGTGTGCGTGTGTGTGTGTGTGTGTGTGTGTGTGTGTGTGTGTGTTTGTGTGTTTGTGTGTGATGGAGTTGGCAACACTGTTGACCACAAATGCATAAATGCACTTATATCTCTTTCGCTCTCGCTGTCTCTTTCTTTCCCGCTGTCTCTAGCTCACTATGTCTCTGTCTTTCTGCCTCTCTCTCTCTCTCTCTCTCTCTCTCTTTCTCTATCTGTCTGTGGCCGGTGTAAAGTGTGTGCGCTGATAAGCAGGCAACACCCGAAAAAAACTGTGTGCTGGACTTGCTATACGAATTGGGCTATGAAATTTGAGAATGGGAATGGATGTGGGAATTGGAATGGAAATGGCAATGGGTTTAGTTATAGGGATAAGCGCTAAAGTAGATGGAGTAGGGGGAGTCAGGACGCAGGAAAAGCAGCCAGCGGCAGGCGATGCTTCGACATAAATAGAATGCTAAACAGCACGCGCAAATGTGTCCTGCAGGACCTGCTGTTGTTGGTGTTGCCGTTGCTGCTGCTGTTGTTGTTGCTGCTGCTGCTGCTGCAGTTAGTGTTGCTGCTGTTGCTGTTGCTACACTGATAAAAATAATGTGGAAGATATAGGTTTTTGCGGTTTGTGGGGGAAGGTGTGTTGGTGGGGGGTAAATCTTGACACTTTGTCTGCCTATGGTATATACCAACATGTATACCAAGTTTAGTTGCTCTAGCTTCAAAACTGTGGAAAAAAACTGCGTTCATACAGACAGACAGACGGACAGACGGACGGATGGTCGGACAGTTCACAAACCATATATACTATTTTTCTTCTTTTTTTTTTCAAAAATATTAAAAATCAAGTAAGAATACTCTAGTCGAGTGTGTCCGACTTCGAGACTCCCTCCTCCCAACTTGCATTTCAAACAGTTCAGCGGCAACACAAGCAAGCAGCGCACCTAAAGTGTCCAGTTCCTGTCAAACTGTTGTTTCTGCCTGCTGAGACTGGGGTAATAGATTTTTCCATAACTTTGGTGTTATTTATCTGATCGTGATGAAATTTACACAGCTGATCAACATTGCGGGGGGGTGCATCCGAAATTATACTATATATATATAGTCGGAAATGCCTCCTTCTGTCTGTTACACACATTTGCAGTACTTTACAACTCCCTTTTTCCCATTTTTAATGGGAACAAGGAGTAAAAATGTTATATTTAATATTTTCATTATGAACAAGTAAGAACGTTGCAGTCGGATACACCCGACTGCGATATACTCTTTTTTTCGCCTCTTTGCGGAGTCAGTGGGCGTGTCAATTGTATTTCTGCTCAAATCTTTCAAGTTTTGCCATCAATTAAAATTTGGTTGGGCCTGTTCTACAGGTTTGGGAGAAACAAACATTGCTCGATTGCAGGGGCGGGGCTGGGCGTGGCAAAATTATTTTTATACAATCTTTTTAATAGGACAATCGAATTCAACCTGCAAAATTTGGGGACTCTAGCTAAAGGGTTGTGGGAGATACAGACTTTGCTTATTTGTGGGGGCGGGAGTGGGCGTGGCCGAATTTTTTTTTCAGATCAATGAAGGATGTGATAAGTAGCTGTTGTGCCAAATTTGGTTACTCTAGCTATAAAACTGTGGAAGATATTGGTTTTTGCGGTTTAAGTGGGAAGGGGTAGGGATGGGGGGGGGGAGATCTTGACACTTTGTCTGCCTATGGTATATACCAACATGTATACCAAGTTTGGTTGCTCTAGCTTCAAAACTGTGGAAAAAACTTGCGCTCATACAGACAGACGGACAGACGGACATTTCGCAAACCCAATATACTCTTTTTTCTTTTAAAAAAAAAAAAAAATTAAAAAAAGTGTATTAAAATATTTGAACTAAAATTATGACCAAAATATTAACATTCATTATTTATTTCTATCAGTGTATTACTGTTTCAGTGTATTGCTGCTGTTGCTGTTGATGCTGCTGCTGCTGCAGTTGGAGTAGGCGTGTGGGCGTGGCTGCGGTTTTGCATGTGCATTGCCAACTGACTTTGGCATTGGCCACGTCTGCGTTTCGCTTTCATGTTACGGCGATGGACGATGGGCGATGGCGACTCGGCGCGTCGGACAATGGCGCATAAATCATGCATAAAACTGAAAATGGAATATGAAAGCATGTGTGTGTGTGTGCCGGTGTGTGGGCTTGTGTGTGTGTTGGTGTGCGACCAGGCAGAGGAACATAACATAAACGCAACAAAGGAAACAAGTCTCGTTTGTATTGAAAATTGTGATTGCAAGTGGCGTTATGGATAAGAGTCTGATATGTGTGTGTGTGTGTGTGTGTGTGTGTATGCCACATACACATATATAGATACGCAGTTGCCCCAAAGGTGTCGTTATGCATTGCAAATGCGAATTCATTCAACTATTTCGTTTATGATTACCTTGATCGCTTTTATACTGTAGTAGTTTTATTTTTTAATAGATCTGTAAAACTGTCTGATAGTTCCAATGAGAATTATACTTAATGTTGCGAATGAAGTGTCACCAAATCACACAGCTATAACACATTTATACAAAAGATCGGACTTGAGATGAGATTGCGTTAGAAATTCGTTACCGAACTCGCCCGTCTTCAAAAGATTTTTTCGTTACATTATTGACTTTTCCTTCTGAAGTTTAAGCAAATTATAAATGTAACTTAGGAACGCATTCAAAATGCTATTTTGTACAAAAAAAAATACATTCAAATTCTGCGAGACCCAAGAGAAATGTCGGGACCCGAAAAAAATTTCGGGACCAGCGGAATGTGGGTGATAGCGAAGTTTCACGGGTCCGCCCGGTTTTTTAATATATATCCCGCTTGATGTCGAAGTATGATTCGGGACGCACGGGATCCCTAAAGATTTCCAATCCGATCCCGTTTCTAATCTTAATAAATTAAGATGGGCATTGATATAAATAATATTTAGGACTTACTTAGCATTTAATTTGGCAGGTTGCTTAAAGCAAATTTTGCGTCAATCTCTTTGTTATATGTATTGTTTAATATTAATCTATAAATTGATTTCTTTTCCAACCCTAAACTCCACCAACTAGTTTTGGAAACTTTCTTTAAAAAAGTTGCGCTTTTCACCATTAAGCAAGCCTTAAGCTTTGCAAGTATGTATGTAAATACTTAACCCTTTATTGCTAGAACGCCCACTGTAAGCTGCAACAATTCCTGGTAAAGCCGGAAAGCACCGACTACAGTCAAAAAATAAAAAATTCAAATTTTTGCTGACTGAATTCCTTAACACTATATCTCTTAGCTGCCATAGGACCAATCTATTAAAAAATCTTGACACTTTGTCTGCCTATAGTATATACCAACATGTATACCAAGTTTGGTTGCTCTAGCTTCAAAACTGTGGAAAAAACCTGTGTTCATACAGACAGACGGACAGACGGACATTTCACACACCCAATATGCTCTTTTTTCTTTTTTTATCAAAAAAATTAAAAAAGAGTATAAAAATAAAAATATCGATGATAAAACTAGTCAATTATACACTTTCAGCTAATATCATTGGGACACAACTTGAGCCAAAGACATTGCGAATAATTTCGCAGATTTTTGGGTTTTCTGTGCTGCTGAGGATGCTGCTTTAAAAGGACAATCGTGAAGGGTTGGGACTGGGGCAGAGATTGGCAAGGCTGTTGGTAGTTTTCAGGTGGCTTTTGTGTTCATTAGGGGCCACAAAATGCGAAGCAATCACAAAACGCTTAAGGGCAATGCGGGCGCGTTTTGTCAAACGGCTTTCGGGTTGAACTATTTACCTGTTCAGCTGCTCAACTGCTCAGCTGCTCACCTGGTTGACATGAACGGAGGCAGGACGTAAGGATGTTGGGACGTTAGGTCGACGGGTTGTCAGGTCCCGCGGCGAATTATCGCCAATCACTTGAGCAATAAATGAAGCAAAAGTCGTTATGCGACGACAACAAGAACAAGGATGCGTCGTGCGCCAGGACTACTCTACTCTCTACTTGCAAAAAGTGTCCTTGACAAAGTGGTAACAGCAGTCTACGTAGCGCACTTTTTTGGGCGACCTGCCATTGCATCAGCAGCAGCAGCAGCAGCAGCAGCCAGCTGCAACTTTTGCTCAAGCTCAAATAATGCTGGGTCATAAGTTCAGCTGCAGGCATGAGATGTCTATATAGACCAAAAATAAAACCTTCAGACCAGACCAGACCTTCACTCAAACTCAAATGCCACGCCCTCACAGACGCCGCCGCAGCCGCCCCCGCCTCACAACCTTAGCACCATGCAAACGCACTTATTCATTTAACCTTCGAATGCGGGGGCAGTGAACGACAATGGTCACAAAAGCCTCAAAAAAGCTGTAAAAATAATAAAAATAATTGAAAATCAAAGTATTTTTTATTTAAGCTTTTTAAACAAAGATAACAACTATTGGCATTAAAATAAAATAGATTAAAGTTTTTAATTGGATTTTTTTATAATAAAAATTTGTTAAAATAATAAAAAGAACATTTTAACTTAAAAAATACATTTTACCTTTTTTTATAAGATGAATGCCATTTCTTACTTGAGTAATGAAATCTTTGAAATTGTCAATAAAATATAATAAATAAAGATTAATTGTAGATTATTCTTTATGAAGTTGACTCAAATATTGCAAAAAATAATAAATTAAATATTATTCAAAAACCAATAAAATCATGTATACTTGCATATTTACAAATATGGTTTTTGTACTCTTTGCTTAACTTTTTTTGGAAAATGGGGTTTGTGAAATTTCCTTCCGTTTGTCCGTCCGTCTGTCTGTATGAACGCAGTTCATAGACGGACAGACGGACATTTCACAAAACTGTGCTTTCGCATTTTTCATTTGTAGATCATATATATGTTTGTAATGCGCATTTCTCATTTTAATTGTATATCATATCTTATATGCTTCAGATGCTTACATTTTTTGCGAAGCAATAAGCCAAGATGTGCCCATTGTGCGACGGCGAAGGAAACGCGTCACAAGTCAAACCAATAAACTTTTGTTGTTCTTTGACAGCGGTGGCGCTGGCTTGGTAGAAGGCAGTGGAAGAGTGTGAGAGAGGAGCTGGTGGTGTAGGGGCTCTATGTGTGTGTGTGTGTGTGTTTGTATGTGTATGTATGTGTATGTATGTGTGGGTCACACTAAACGATAGCACGTAGAAGCGTAAAGTAAATGGGAAAAGTTCCAGTCAAATTCTGATGAAATGAAATTAGTTTTCGCTTGAGTGTAACTTCCGTTTGTCGAATGACTGGACAAAAAAAAATATCTACACACATACACAAATACACCAAATGTAGCAATTTCATTGTATAGCTAGTGTGCGTGAGTGTCTGTGTGAGTGCTGTGTGTGTATTTGTGAGTGCAGGTTAATCTACACGCGGTGGCATATGAATGACGGCCAAGTGACATCAATTCGCCTTTACCGATTTGTATGCTGTGTGTGTATATGCTTGTGTCTGTGAATGTGTGCGGATGTGTGTGTGTGCATGTGTTTGGGTGTGTGTGCATGTGTGTGTGTGACTGAGTGCGACAGCAATGAAACCTCAAGAAGTTGCTCATAAACGACATACTTTTTACCAAACAGCGCACAACAACAACAATTATGACTTCATGTTGTTTTTGTCTCAAAGTTTCAAGTGCAACGTCACTGCACAGTGGTTTGTGGAATTCAAAAAAATGATTAACAATCATGCGACTGATCCCAAAAAGAAAGTTATTTAGCATATTTATTTTTTTTTTTTTGAATGTCAACTAATAGCGTCGACACAGGAAAAAATTGAAATTGACAAAAGTTAAAATTAATATTAAAAATATGTTTGAAATGAATTAAACATAACAATAATTATAAAAAAAAAATTAGAAAAAAATAACTTATGCATAAAAATTTAATTTTCGACCAATTGTTTCTATTTCAGCTTTAAAATGTAATCCACAGAGTGAAAATAACAAAGACAATCAAGTTTTTCATTCTACTCAGTTAAATTTTGTCAAAATGCTTAAAATCAGAATTGGTAAGTTTGATCGAGTTAATTTTAAAAAAGGAAATTTTCATCCTGTTGTGACTCTAGCAACTATATGTAATATAAACTTTTCACGTCTTTCAAGGTTTTCAGAAAATGGTTTAGCTTTGGTAGAAAATATGGCTTGTATGGGTGATAAAGTATTTCTTATCCGATTAGTTGTGAATTCATCTTAAAAGCTACTTAACGTGTTAAGAATTACACAATCTATTTTTTTTTTATTTTATTTTTGTAAATTAGGTCATACTTTTATTTTTCTTTGATGGTAGTATCGATTATCACTGTTTTGCCAACTCTATGAGACAACATTACGTGTGCGGAATAAAAAAAATTCCCCACGGATTGTAAAGGTCAATTAAAATATCTTTTGGACCACTGTGCAGCTGTTGGCTTATGAAGTGGACCGCATTGATGACTCGGCACACAAACATAAAGAGACGCATACACATGCACACACACCCACACTGGCTCACACGTATACACAAAAGTTTGAGTATCAATCAACGACAGTCAATCAATCAATCAATCAAATGCTGGAACAATGAACCAGACGACAACGACGACGATGAGGACTACGATGACGACGTCCATGAAAATGAAGCTTCCAATGAAATTTTCCACTTTTCCTAGACGCTTTTTTCCCATCAGTAAAGTTTACTGTTCATTTTTCTTGTTGCGACATTTTTGATTTTATGCTTTGTTGTTGTAATTCTTTTTGTTGCTGTAATTGCAACACCTTCAACTTAGTCAAGTTGCCGTCAATTGTATTTTATTTGTATTTGAAATTTTACCGAAACTATTTTCGTTTGCATGTAAGCTTGTAAACAATTTTGGTTGAGTTAAAATAATAATAAAGTTTTTGGTTTTCTGTTGACGATCTTTGTTTTAAAGTAGAAAAATTATGGTTTCATTTTAAAGTTCCTAATGGCCTTCAAGCATTTATGTATTGTATACAATTTTATATTTCATATAGCAATAGTTGCAAGTTTATGGATTTATATATATTAATATAAATATTGTGTTTAAGTTAAATCTTTAGGTTTGTATGGTTCCCAACTATATATATATTGTCAATATATTTATTGTTAGTTTTTACATTTTTACAAAGCTTTTTATATTTTTATTCACAATATATTTAACACAGAGTATGCATATAAAACAGGGTGTCTCCAACCTCATAAAGTATATACTTATATAACTGATCTATCGTCTGTTTAAGACTTTCATGATGGAAGAGATTAACGCTGGTAGATTAGAAAAATTTTGCAGATGTAGAGAAAAAAATTTAAAAATAAATCCATTTCATTTTTTTTTTTTTCAGTTAAACTTTGTACAAAAGTCAAAGACATTGTCTGCACTGTTCTAAATTTCACTTTCGAGTTGATTTCACAAAAACATTTTAAGTATACTGTCGTCTAAAAATGATATGAGCTTACAAGAGAACTAAGATTATTTATATCCTGCTTCAAAAGAATGCTACCCATTTTTCTGTGGAATTGATTCGAAATTGGAATTCAAAATCAGCTGGAATGAATGAATACATATAAAAACAAGAAAGAAATGAAAAGATATACACCCTTGCAGAAAAGATTTGCGTAAGAAAACTTATTTTTCAACTGATCGTTCCTATGTCAGCTATAAGTTATAGTGATCCGATTTTGATAAAATTTGGTCAACATGTGTAGAACGTACTTTTATTTAAATATAGTGAGTTTTGTTGAGCAAGTAAATTGTAAAAAAAAAAAATCTTAACAAATCAACTGTCAACTGTTTTTCTTAAGATATCTAACCCCAATCTAGAATCTCCAGCTGTGAATCCATGTGGCGTTTGGTCAATTTCGAGGCACCGCGTCGTCGCTCTGCCAGACTGCAACAGAAGGCTGAACAGGCACAGCTCCAAACCCAAACCAAATCCAAGTGCAAAACCAAAAGGCTATTTTGATGGCAGCTGCCTCCGCTGCAATTGTCGCACCCGTGCAACTTGTGCCCGACGATGTGCAGGACTTTGATCGCAAGAATTGGGATGATCCCTTACAGGTGTCGCGCTATGCCATGGATATATTCAATTACTTAAAATTACGTGAAGCAGAATATGTCATTAACGATAATATGCCAAAACAGATACATTTGACAGCCTGGATGCGCACAATGCTGGTCGATTGGATGGTCGAGGTGCAGGAGACATTTGAGCTAAATCATGAAACCCTCTACTTGGCTGTCAAAATTGTTAATCTCTACTTGTGCCGCGAGATTATTCACAAGGAGAAGCTGCAGCTGCTCATTGCTGCCGCCCTTTTTCATTTCTTGTAAATATGATGAACGTTCACCGCCGCTAATTGAGAACTTTGTCTATATGTGCGATTATGCCTACGATAGGATGAGTTAGAGGAAATGGAAGAAAAATATGACCTCGGCATTCCAATTTCTTATAGCTTCTTGGGGCGCTATGCTCGCTGTGCCGAGGTGCAAATGCCCTCACTAACGCTGGCGAGGTATATACTGGAGCTATCGCTGATGAATTATGGCACCATTTGTTTCAGTGACTCACAAATGGCATCGGGTGCTCTATTTATGGCGCTGCGCATGGTGGTGCTGCTAATCTGGAAAAGAAGACCTGGACCTCAACCCTTAAGTATTACACGGGCTATCAGCTGGTGGATTTTGGAAAATTGGTGCTCGTGCTGAATGCGGTACTGCATCGCAAACCGCGTGCTATACTTATGACGATAAGGAACAAGTTTTCGCATAGGAAGTTCTATAAAGTGGCGTTGGTGCCGCTGCTCAGCAACGCGGATATGTTCAAAAACAATCTTGATCTTAACGATGGTAGCTTAAGCACCTGATTGCCAACCATCAATTGTAGACTATACTAATGCCATTTAAATATATTGATTATGAGCAACAGCATGTTACGCTTAACTTAGGCATTAAGACGCTTTAAACATATAAACCCTTTTGATTCAGACCAAATCCGATGGTACTACAATAGTAATGCAAATTTCACATATTTTTATTACAATTTAATTTTTGACATAATTTTGCATTTATTTTGTGCAATTTTTTGTTTGCTAAATAATTTATTGGTTCACATTTTATGACTTGCCAAAATATTGTAATAGATATTGTGAGTTTGGTCGAAATATTTTGAAAAACAAAAAAAATTTTCATACAGAATATTATTTTGAACCGATCGTTCCTATCGCAGCTATGAGATATAGTCGTCCCATTTTGATGAAATCTTGTCATCATGTATAAATTGTCTTTAAACTTAGGTTTAGTGAGTTTTGTTGAGTTATCTTGAAAATCAAAAAAGGTTTTTCATACAAAAACTTATTTTCAACCGATCGTTCCAATGGCAGTCATATGTTATTGTGGTCCGATCTGGCAAATTCAACTATAGGTACAACCTGCAGAAAGAAAAATCATCTGTGCCAAGTTCTATAACTGTAGCTCTAAGACTGAGGGACTAGTTTGCATATACACAGACAGACAGACAGACAGACAGACAAACACACAAACAGACAAACACACAAACAGACACCCAGACGGACATACGGACATGACTCGGCTGTTGATGCTGATCACTAATATAAAATTTTTTGTTTTCTCCAATACTCTCAGCAATATATAAAATGAGCGTAGACGCAAACTTAGCTTTTTAATTGGAAAGTGCTCTAAAAAGTACATATACTGTGAAATTGTTTCGAAAGTGTTGTTCAGAACAGGCCCATATATAACTTGGTAAGTAGAAAAAAACCAATTCTTTCAAACATCTTGTAAATGTAAATGGTGTGTTTATCAACTCGTATCACTTTGGTTGCATTTTATAAAGTTTTTGGTATTGGAGCTCTATTTAGTGTATTTGCTTGAAGAAACGATGTCTCAATGACATGGCCATTTGAGGGATGTGTGTGTGTGTGTGTGTATGTTTGGGGCATGCCCCATATATTACTCGTATTATAGATGTTTTGTATCTTTGCTACATTTAGGCCATTGGCCGGGTTGTGGGGGCTGTTCGCCTGCTCTGGGTGAAAACATTTTCCAAAGCGAAAGTTGACGTCGACCAAAATGTTGCAGAAGCATTCGAAATTATTTACAACCGGGGTAAAAGCAGTCAAGAAGAAAACTACAACAACAAGAAGAACAAGAACCAGAAGAATAAGAAGTAGAAGAATTTATGCCATTAGCCCCGGTGCACAGTTGGGACAGAGTTGCAACATTTGTGCTTCAACCCCGCACCCAATTCAACGCTGCCCCCTCGCCAACCACACCCCCTCAATTCCAGTGAAATGCACTTCAATGCTTAAATGACAGTCAAGTTTTTGGGGTTCCGCAAAAAAATCATTTGGGATGCGACAACAATAACAAAAAACAACAACAACAACAACACTAACAAAACTTTGGCAAAAAAAAAAAAAAGAACAACTTTTACTGGAACGGAAAATGTAAAATGCATGACAACAACAACAAGTAAGTAAAAGAAAATGAAACAAGCATAACAACCTAACAAATTGGCCTCAACTTGAAGTGCTTAAGTATATGTATATATACACAATCAAACATCTATATATATAGATATATAAATATAAACATACATATGTACATTACAGTAGCTAAGTAATCTATCAGATGTGCTCTGCTTGTTGAAATCGCACAAGTTTTTGCGATTTACTTTGTCGCTTTCAAATCGCTTGTGATCGCGTACGATAAATTAACATATTAATACTATATTTTTTAAACCTAACAGCCTTGTTTGCAATTCAACTAAATACAATTTCGTTCCAATTTGATGTTCAAATGTTATGCCTAAAGAGTATTTCTTAGTTTTTATACTCTTTTTTAAATTTTTTTTTTTTTAAAAAAAGCTCTAAGATTAAAAGTGTGTGAAGTTGGGAGCACGTCTCTATACAATATATGACAAATTTAGCCAAACAAGTTTTTCGTTAATTGTATGCTTGTTGATGCTTCGTCACTAGCTTGAACTGTCGTACACAGTGATACAATATGGGTCAAAAATCAGAGGTAATTTGTAAGTACAGCTGTCGTTTGCAAAAAGGACGGCACGGCTTCATATTTGGCATTGGACACTTTTTCTCTCGGGGCGTCGGGGTCACGATCTTTGCAATTTATTATTACATTCGCGAGCGGACGAGAGTCGAGTCGAGTCAAGTCGAGTCGCGTCCAAGTCGAGTGCCGACTAAATAATTATACCCGACAGACTGAGAAGTGAAGTGAGGAGTAGCTGTTTGGGATTTGCAGTTGGTTGCGTCCCGCTCGATTTAATCGTCACACCTCTCCAGCTGGTCAACTGTTTGGTCTGGTCTGGTCTGGTTTGGTATGGCTTGGCTTAGCTCGACTGGCCAAGTGACACGCTACGTTGGGCGGCATAATTAAAAGTTAACTACCTGACCGGTATACACACATACATGCACACATACACTGCGAAAATAACATTTGCAATTCCAAAAGCTACGTTTTAAATTTTTAAGTACGATTCTGTACAATTTCGAGCATGTTTCGGGTCCATTTTTGTCTTAAAATGTTTCGAAAATATTCGTTACGGAATTTAAACAGGTGTGTTTTGGATTCCACTTTTTTAAATTTGAAAATCCGCATGATTGCTGTAATGCTAGTAAATTGAATTCTAACTAAATGGAAACTTTATTCAATCCTCAATCAAGTGAGAAAGTAAAAGGAAATCCAGTTTTGTAATATTTTACGTTGAGCGGTTAACAATTTGATTTCAAAGCATTCGTATTCAAAGTTCAAATAAACATTTTAAAATTAGATTTTAAGATTATCGTTTTGAAATTGAAAATAAGCATACAAAATCTTGTTCTTAAATTATTCGTTTTAAATTGGTTCAAAAGCATTTTTCCATTTTATTTCAAAATACAAGCGTTAAACTTAAAAATAGATGTTTATTTTTAAAAGTTTTTTTTTTAATATTCGCTTTTTAATTTGCATTTAACATTAAAAAATATAAATTTCCATTATAAAATAATATTACAAGTTCGACGATCAGACTTTGTGTGTGATGGCTAAGAAACGTAGTTAAAATAAAGCTATCTTAAACTATTAACAAGTGAAAAAAATTATAAATGCTCAATACTCCCTGTTCCCATTAAAAATGGGAAAAAGGGAGTTATAAAGTACTGCAAATGTGTGTAACAGGCAGAAGGAGGCATTTCCGACTATATAAAGCATATATATTCTTGATCAGGATCAACAACCGAGACGAATTAGCCATGCCCGTCTGTCTGTCCGTCTGTCTGTCTGTCTGTCTGTCCGTCTGTCCGTATGAACACACAGATCTCGGAGACTATAAAAGCTAGAGACACTAAACTTGGCATGTGGGTTCCTGTATACCATACGCAGATCAAGTTAATTTCAAATTTCGGATACAATTTAAAATCGACGTATTATTTAAAAATTAAATATAAAATTGGAATATGGAATATAAAATTTTAAATGAATTAAAAACTACTAAAAATTCAAGACTAAAATTTAAATTAGACGCGTTTATATTAATCATATTCAATGAACTGTTTTTCAAAATGTATTTCTCATCATGCGTATTGAAAAGGTCTGTTTAAATCATATTATTTTCTCAGTGTACATAAAAAGGAAGCGTCAAAGCAGCCAGAGAGACCTACTACAGTCATAGACTCCCCAGACGCATTCCAACAGCACACAGACATAGTTGTAGAAGACGTAGAGAGGAAAAGAGAAAGAGAGAGGGAGAGAGTGAGAGGAAAAGAAGTTGTTCCAGGAACACAGGAGTCAGACAACCTGTCGTTGACAGTCGCTGCATTTTTATGACACTGCAGGACATGTCAGACGCTACAAAATGGGACAAAAGTACGGACATTGTCCAGCTAAATGCTTGCCTGTTTAATTTTGCACAAAAGAACTTAAGGCAAATATGTTTTAATGAGTAGTCTGTATGGCAAATTCCCTAGCAATATACCCTAACTGAGAGAGTAGTACAGCTAGCTGAGCATTAAGCAACAGCAAATATATCGATTTAATAATAATAATGCAGTAAGTTTTGATCCTGAAATTAAGCTCAAATAATAACAGATTATAATTGTCTTAATAGCCTTGATATAATCGATAACTGCGAAGATTTAAACAAATATTTGAGCAAATTACAATCGCTTGCGTTTCGATTAATCGTGTAGAATAAATCGATTGTTCATTGGTTTTCTAATAACGATCAATTTGGTAAAATTTTATCAAAATGTCAAGAACGTGCTTAAACTTAGAATAGCTAAGCTTGGTTGAGCTAACTTGAAAATATTCATTAAAAAAAACTAATATTTCAAGCTTATTTCCATGGCAGCTATAAGAAATAGTGTTCCGATATTTGTTAACATCTTAAAATAATGTTAAAAGGCAGAATTTTAAAGTTTTGTCGAGTTATCTTGAAAAACAAAGTTGTCAACCGATCGTTCTTATGACAGCTATATCTTAAAATAATGTCAAAGCTCAGAATTTTAAAGTTTTGTCGAGTTATCTTGAAAACCGAAGATTTCAACCGATCGGTCCTATGAGAGTTTGATAGTTTGACGTAACTGTTGATGCTGATCAAGAAAATATATACTTTATAGGGTCGAAGCCACGTTCTTTAATCCGTTACACATTTCGTAACAAAATTATAAGACTCTGTACAAAAAAAATAAATAACTTCTCAAAGTTTCAGATCGCTATATTTTAGATTCGATTTCAAAGATAGAGCGTATTTAAAAGTCGTCGTTACGATTGTAGTCTTTTAGCCTCTCACAAGAGAGAGAGTATATAAAAGTCGTCAATTAAAGTTTAATAACTTAACTAATCGGTCTAAATTTTTGTAGTCCTTTAGCAGAGGCTTAAGTGCGTCAAGTGACGCCGCAAGTTGCCGATGGCGTTGCATATAAAATGCTTAGTTGAGGCATCCTTTGGACGAGATTTTAGATGAGATTGAGATTGTAGAGGAACTTTATAGAGCTGACAGGTTGTCAGGTGCATAAAATACTAAACTACTTAAGGGGATTATAATCAAAGCAGCCTTTGCTTTAGAGTGTGTATGTGTTTTTACATTTAGTTTCATTTGTGAATCGCAGCACCCTTGGAAATGTTGTCAATATTTTATTTATTTTTTTTTTTGTTGACTTAAAACTTGCTAAGCATTCACAACAGAAACGTTCAAAACTCAAGTCATACCAGCAAAATATACAACTCAATTGACTAATCCAAATTATTGATCTTAAACATAACTATAACTTAATTGTTTTCAAAAAATGGCATTTGTTGCTCGAAATGATAAGCATGGCAATGAAGTAATGCGTGTCGTGTTATCCTCCGAACCGGACAAACCCACCGTTGCCTCCTGTCACAATCTAAGCATCAATTGCGATTCAATCCTTAAACCGAAAGATACGTAAGTATTACGTGTTCTCTGTTAAACACATTTAAATAAAGTGTTGTAAGACCGAAAGAAACATCAATTTTGCATAACCGCTGCACAACAAATCGAAGCATTGAAGTATCGTCAAATTGTACATTTCAATCTTTCTATCATTAATTATCAATTAATGTATTTTATTTTATTTAATGATTATTTGTGTAAATTTGATTGGTGTTCGTATTTGCAGCCAGCCGCAGCACGATCAACAGCAATGCTTTTATTTTTATGCAAATGCATTTCGTTCCCCGAGAGAAGTTAAGCAAAAGTGCCATGAAGTTGACTCACAGGTGGTGCAGGAGGAGGAGCAGTCGGCTGAGGATCAAGTGCAGCACATGGAGCCGCTGATAGAGCCGAAGGAGCACTCGCGGCTGACATCGAAGGAGCAGTTGATGGTACAACAGCAGATAGAGTCGAAGGAGCAGCCGATAATGCAGGCGAAGGAGCACCGGAAGGAGCATACGATAACGCAGCCGAATGAACGGCCGAAGGTAACGCCAAAAGAGCAGCCAAAGTTGACATTGAAGGAGCAGCGAAAGGTCCAGTCAAAGTATCACTCGACGGAGCTACTGAAGGTACAGGTGAAGGAGCAGCTGAGGGAGCAAGTGACGGAGAAGCCAAAGGAGAATCCAAAGGGGCATCCAAAGGTGACACCGAAGGAGCAGCGAGAAGCGAAGCCCAAAGAGCAGCTCCAGGAGCAGTCGATAGAGCAGCTCCAGGAGAAGTTGATAGTGCAGCTCCAGGAGCAATCGATAGTGCAGCAAAAGGAGAAGCCGAAAGAGCTGTTGAAAGAAGAGTCGGAGGAGGAGCCAACGGAACCGCCAAAGAAACAGTTGAAGGATCAGCCGGTGAAGCCATCGATGGAGCTTTCAGAGGAACAGCCTATAATGCAGCCAAAGGATAAACCAATTATGCGGTCTAAGGTGCAGCCGATGCCAGAGTTGATAATGAGACAGCTGAAGGAGCAGCCAGATGAACAGTTCAAAGAGCAGCAGAAGAAGAAGCCAAAGGATCACACGAGGAAGCACTCAAAGGAGCACTCAATGGAGCAGCCTAAGGAGCAACCAATGGATCACTCGAAGGAGCATCCGATTCAGGAGTCGATAATGCAGCTGAAGGTGCAGCCCATAGAACAGACAAAAGAGCAGCAGAAGGAGAAGCCAACGGATCAGACGAGGAAGCACTCAAAGGAGCACTCAATGGAGCAGCCTAAGGAGCAACCAATGGATCCCTCGAAGGAGCATCCGATTCAGGAGTCGATAATGCCAAAAGAAGAGACAAACGAGCAGCCAAAGGAGCTGTCAATCGAGGGAGCATCGATGGAGCAGCTTAAGATAAAACTGGAGCTAATGATAGAGCAGAAATTTACACGGCTAATGGAGGGACACGGGGAGCAGGAACGCGTTGATGCACAACAACAGGAAACTGACACTGTTGCCTGGAACAATTCGGAAATTAATTATCACAGTACGCTACTCTCTGTCTGCAAGTTGTCTGGACAAAGCTCGGAGAGACAAGGTAGTGATGCATTATCCTCAAGCAACTTTATTTCCTGGCTGTCAGCTAAAAAGTAAGCATAATCTCTACTTAGTTCTAAGGACTACTTCTAAAGGCAGTTCTTAGTCAAATTTTGTACTCAAAATATTTTGTACTCAAAATATCAGCTAGCTTTTAAATCACTTTTAAAAACTATTTTTGAATCAAATTTGAATTTAACTCCTTAAAAGTGTAAAATCAAAATTTTTAAACTTTATTCTTTACTGTGCATTTGTATTGTATATTGTTCGTGCTATCGATTACTTTCCAGCACTAATTCGAAACTTTCCACCCCAACTCCGCAGTGAAGCACAGCTGCGCGAGGCCGAGGACCGTCGTCTGCTCGCCCAACAGCAGGAACAGCGTGCAGAGGAACGTGCTCGGCTGGCACAGCTGAAGTATCGGCATTGGTTCGACTCGAAGACCTCGCAGCTGCAGCGTGGTAAATCCGATCTCTGCTCGCAGCAAACGTCAGCAACTAGTTCGCGTGGATCGCTAGTGGCAAGCGAAGTGCTGCAGCAACGATTGCTCGAATGGGAGCGGGAGAAGCTGGCGGAGATGAAGGAGCAGCGTAAGGCACGTGAGTTATATTTGCAGCAGCAGCAGCTGATGGAGACAACGCGTCGTGAGCTAAGCGCCGATGCGTGGGAGCAATGGTTGGAAGAATCACGCAAGAAGCCAAAACCGGTGGCAATGGGACGTGGCTTGGACTCGCTGCGTGCCACAAATGCGCCGCATTTTACCAATCCCAATAAGTGGAAATCATTGCTGCTGGGTGAGCGTGGCACGACGCATCTGCAAAAGTTGCAGTCGCTGTCGCAAACGCAATCAAAGCAGCAACAGTTGCAGTTGCAGTCGCAGTTAAAGGAGCAGCACTTGCAGTCTAAGCAGCAACTGCTGCAGTCGCATTCAAAGGAGCAGCACTTGCAGTCTAAGCAGAAACTGCTGCAGTCGCATTCAAAGGAGCAGCACTTGCAGTCTAAGCAGCAACTGCTGCAGTCGCATTCAAAGGAGCAACACTCACAGTCTAAGCAGCAACTGCTGCAGTCGCCTTCAAAGGAGCAGCACTTGCAGTCTAAGCAGCAAATGCTGCAGTCGCATTCAAAGGAGCAACACTTGCAGTCAAAAGAACAAAATTTGCAGTCAAAGAAGCAACAGTTGCAGTCAAAGGAGCAACAGTTGCAGTCACTGGCAAAGCAGCAACAGTTGCAGTCACTGACAAAGCAGCAGCAGTTGCAGTTACAGAAAAAGTCAAAGTCAATGCTGCAACTGATGCCGCCGCAAAAAAAGGATCAACTGTTGCAGCCGCAGAAAAAGCAGCCACTGTTGTTGTCCCAGCCAAATCTGCAACAGTTGCCGCTGCGCCCGCGACCAGACTATAGGAGAATAGATCGTTTGGCACAGCCGCGTAATAAGCTCTACCGTCAAAATTCGTATATTCAAGAAGCCGAGATGCTGAACGTCGCAAAGGAGAGTAAACAAAGAGTAATAGGAACAGAAAGAGCAATCATGACAAAACAGCAAAGAGAGCGAGAGCAAGCTAGTACATTGCAAAAGCGTAGGCAAAGCTTACAAAACACGACGGAGCGGTACAATCGAAAAGAGAGTTTCGAAAAGTCTCAGCAAGAAAATGAAGACACCGAACAGGTGCAGCAGGAGAATACTTTAGATGAAGAAAATAGTTTCAATAATCAGGATATTAAACTTATTGTCTGGAGCAAGAACAATATCAAACGTATAATGCAATTACGTCACATGGTCAATAAAGAGAAAAGCCATGAGTTGCGTGATGATCAACTGGAGAAACTGCGCCAGCAACAGGATATGCAAAAGAATAAAGTGCTGCCCATCAAATTTCAGATTAAACGAGATGAGCTGCGTGAGAGGCTTAAGTTGTGGGTGGAGGGTGGACGACTGCTGCCGAATAACAACATGTATCACAAAAAGCAGCCAAGGCCAAGGCCCGAGCATAATGAGCAATCAATTAGTGAAACTTTAGAGTCAGCTAGAGAGAATAACGAACAGTCACATCTACGACGCTCGGTGGATTAATTGGACACTTTTGGAAGCTATCATAGCCTTCGTCCACAACGAGCTAAGAGAACGGAGCCTAGCTTTCGACTTAAGGCCAGAGATTTTAAGAAAACACATAAGACACGACTTTGGTGATAGATTTTGTTTTTACATCAAATTTTGACCCATACTCGTGTTGTACCCCCGACCACGAATATATTTTGCGAAGTGACATTACAACTTTAGAGATAAGGTAGAAAAAGTTGCGTATTTACTTATATTTCGAATTCCACTTTCGAATCAATTTAAAAGCAAAGTATTTTGCATACTTTGTGGAAGACGACAAAGAAGTCTTAAAAGTAAAATTGATTCGAATATGTAATGCAGAATAGTCCTATTTTAAGTATTTATCATTGAACTAATTAAGTAGTTAGCATTGGTTGATAAAGGAAAAATCAATTGTTTATCGGTTATTTTAATTTATTTGGCATCGTACTACTAACCACACAGTGTAACCCAAGGAAATAGTTAAAAGGCGTAAATATCTATCAAAAAAAAAAGAAAATCGTTTAGAAGATATAGATATTTATAACCTTGTTTCTTCAAACTTTGTCATTCAAGTGAGTCTTATTTAAGAATTTTTTCATTCATGTATATCAATAAAATTAAAAAAAAAATTAGTTGAAGAATGGAAAAGAAATAATAATTTTGTTTTTTTTTTTATTATAAAGGTATAAACTTGATTTTGAACTTCCTCAGAAAAAGTTTTGAAACAGCATTTTATACTTATTGTAATGTTTGCAAACGATTATAAGTAATAATTTTAATTTTGAATAAAATATATATAAAATTTCTAAATGCAATATAAAAAAAGTTTATGTAAAAATTATAATTTTTAATAATTATTAGCTTAAATTCAAAAAAATTTGCATGCAAAAGGACAAAATATGTAAAAAAACGTAAATAGGTTTAAACTTTGACAAAGTTAAACGAGTCGAAAATCTTGGAATCTTTACAAATCAAAATAGTTTTTCACATGACTTTAAAAAAAAAGTTTCGAAAAAAGTTTTTAAACAGATTTGAATGGATATTTTCTTAAGTGTACAGTCGATTATAAGTAAAATTTAAAGTTTCCAAAATATCTTTTCATTTAATTTGTGAGAGGGTCGGATGCTCAAGTTTTGGTTAGATCTTACGAAAATTAGAATTTTCCTTAAATTAAAATTGGTATTTTTAATGCATTAGACCCCTTCAAAATTACTATAGAATATTCTCTGGTATGAACAACTTTAATGCAAGGAATTATATCTTTGGCAAGCCGAAGATGATTTTTCTTTCATGTTTTAAGTATAATTTCTTTAAGTAAGAACTTATTATGAATTGTTCAATACAAAAAAAAAAAAACCCAATGTAAATATAAATCTACATTCAGCTTACTCGCAAATAAGTGACAAATCAAAAGAATTATCTGCCCATCAATGCTAAGAACATAAAAACAAATTCAATGTGCTAAAGGAAAGATGAACAACATTATTAAAGTGCTATACTTAAATATAGATATGTCTCTGACAACAGGCAAACATAAAGAAACTAATCAATGCCAATTTCGATGACATATGTATACATTAATTGTAATGGAAAGATACATCCTGCTCCTTGCTTCGTTATGTTGCTGTAAGGATGTACACCAATTAGGTGTATCGAACAAGGCGATTATGCCTCAAAGACAATGACTTTAACTTAACGGTGTCAGTGTGCCTGCTGGGGAATGGTGAGTGGAGGGGAGTAAATCGATACAGCTTAGGCCTCTTAAATTGCTAGGGCTTCTTCTGTCGCACAGTGGCTTGTTTTTCCAAAACACGTTTCAATAATCAAAACGCATTAGCCATTTTAGATAACAAATTAAAATTTTAAAATTTATTCAATTTTGGTGTTTTTGTTTTGGCAAAAAAAAATTATTTTAAAAATTTAGCTTTTTTGGCATTTTAAAGCTCTGTCAATACTTAATTGAAATCAATCAAGAGAGTTTTTTGGAAAACGAGCCACTGTGCGTCGGCTGGTTGCAAGTCAGCATGCTGCCTGCCACTCGGCGGCATTGTGAGGCATTAGTCGTTTACCGTTTGCCAGCATGGAACGTTGGCGCAACAAAGTGGCCATCGTTAGCGGTGCCAGCTCTGGAATTGGGGCTGCCTGTGCTCGTGCCTTGGTTACAGCCGGCCTGGTCGTTGTGGGTCTGGCCCGACGCCAGGAGCGGATTGTGGCGCTGCGTGAGGAGTTGCCAATGGAGGCACAAAGCAGACTGCATGCGCTCAAATGCGATATAACGCAAGAGTCACAAGTGCTGCAAGCCTTTGAGTGGACACAACAACAACTGGGTGGTGTCCAGGTGCTGGTCAACAATGCGGGCATTATGGCCACCACCGAGCTAAGCGCTGCTGCGAATACACCACAAATACGCCAGACAATTGAGACAAATATTATGGGTAGCGTTTACTGCATCCGCGAAGCATTTCAATCAATGCGACAGCAACCTGATGATGTCGAGGGTCATGTGATCATTGTGAATAGTGTCGCTGGACATCAGGTGCCCAATCTGGGGCCACAGTTGCCATCCTTAAATATTTATCCGGCTAGCAAGTTTGCCTTACGCGCCATGCAGGAGATCTATCGACAGGAGTTTCAGCGTCATAAGACACGCGTGCGGGTATCGGTGAGTGCAGACTTTCCATCCTTGTCCCTAACGCTGTCCTTTTGTACACTGAGAGAAAAATAAATGCAATTCAAATAAGGAAATCGCTAGAGATAAGTTTGTTTCTGGAACTATTTTTCCATTAATTTTCAAATTAAATTCCAATTACAAATTTATGCAAAAAAAAAATATTTTGTTTTTTTCGATAGTGCTATTATTTTGATTTTTAACTGCAAAATATTGTTTATAAGTAATTTTTTTTAAATAATTAAGTTTTTCAGAGAAAATCTGTGCTCTATAAGCAAAAATCTAGCTTCTATATTTTTTTTGAATTTAGGCAAACTTTCTTGCGAACGTTTTTAATTAGGGATTGCATTTTTATTGCTGAGAAAAGCATTTATTTAATCTAAAAGTAGAAAGTAATTCTTAAAAGTCAAGAAAAATAAAATGATTTGGTTCTGTCGAGTTAAGAAAATGATTTTAAGAAATTATTTCTAATTTTAATTTGAGGACTGTTTTTGAAATTTAAGTTCCTTATTATTATTTGTATTATTTTTTTGACGAGTGTATGCTTTGCGATAAGATGCAAGTCACGTGTCATGTGCCACATTTGCAATTGCAGACCATCAGTCCGGGCATTGTCGACACGGACATCTTGCCGGAGCAGCTGCAAGGCGTCATCAAGGAGCACATGCCCATGCTGAGCTCAAAGGATGTGGCCGATGCGGTACTCTGGACTATTGGCACGCCCCCTAACGTGCAAGTAAGATTTTCTTATGTTTAAGCTAAGGATATCTAAGCAACATCTGTTTAGTATTCACATTCATTCATTTTTATACTTCTTACATCTTATTTTTCTGCTTTTATTTGACAGGTTCACAATATTACCATCAAGCCACAGGGTGAAAAGTTTTGAGACGATATCTTACCTATTTTTTTTTTTTTTTTTTTGAAATGTTGCAACATAACCATTTGAGCATTAAAGCATATTTCAACAAAATAATATACGATTATTAAAACATGATTGCGGTTTAGCTAGTTTGAAATAATTGTTTTCTATTTCAAACTTTTCTCCGAAGAAGCTTTCTACAAACAGTTGAACAGTCTATAAAGCTTATCAAGCGAAAAGATAACTTTGTTTTTTACCCAAAGCAAAATAAGAATGCCTACATAAGAAAATAAATAATTATTTCATATTTTCCTAAAAGTAAAGAATAATATTCTATTACAATTTAATAATGTTCATGACATCAGGCTTGGGACTCCAGCCTGGGGCTTTGTGTTTCAGGAGCTAGCACTCGACAACTAGGCAACTATGCAATGAAAATCTAGATTTATTTTTAAACCAAAAATATATGAAATTAAAGAAAAATAATTTTCTGCTCCAGTTTTGGTTTAATTATTAAATTGACAGACGAGTGCACATTATTAAACCCTTTTCCTTCTTGCAACCCAAATTCGTTGAGTCAAAGAAAAATGTCATCTAGAAAATGTGCTTGATTTAAGTTAATGTGAAAGTTCATCAAAGGACTTTAACTCCTTGACTCCTCTGGCCATATGATCAATGCGTTGTAAACATATTTTCCTCATCGATCAGAACCCATCAATGTGCTTGAATTGTTTGAGCAAAGACAAAACAAAAAGAAAAAAGCAAAAAACAAAAACAAAAACCTGCACTCGGTCTTAACAAATGAGACTGTGTGGAAAGTAACCGGATATGTTGACGTAGTTGGGTCCTGGCTGCTGACAAGCAGCTCATTGGATTGGCAAACAAGCAGCAGGCAAAGCAGTAGTTGGAACAGCACAGAACACAACACAAAGTTAAGGACACGGCCCAAAGCAAGGACCCCGCAGCTTGAACATTTTTCTGTACAGAATGTGGGCTCCCATTTATCCGGCACTCAAATCAACAGCAACAGCTGCATTTTGGTCTCCCTGGAATTAAGGCATCGATTCTACGAACACACACACACACACACACACACACACACACACACACATACACACACAACGTAGTGTGGATGGATTGTTGTGGCATACATTTCAGCTAAATAGTCCTCCCCTTGCCTAAGCCCAAAAATGTGTCCAAGCCACCAAAAGGACAGACCGACACAATGTGACACAATGAAAATGGATTAAAAGGATAAGTGGGCAACTGACTGCGTTCCGGTGTTGTGGGTCATCCGTTGTCCATTGTCTGCCCCTCGTCTAATGGTCAGACAGGCCTCAGCACGAGCCTACACAGACAAAAATAAAAAACGATATGATTGGAAATTTTCATCAATTTTAACGCTTTTAAAGTATATGTTAGATGTTTCAAAACATCCATAGTAATGGTCGGAAACATGGATTATATGGTTTGAACTATCCAAAACAAAAAGTTACGTACTGTTTTAAAGTAAATAAACACAATTAAATTTTGAAATACTAATGTAAATGAAAATGAATTTAAAGCAAAACCCATGCAACTTTGACCATCCATTTTCTACGCAGGGAAGTGAAATTTTTCGGAAAATTGGTATGCAGTCCTTAATGAATTTGTGTATGGATCTTTGAAAATGAGTTTTAACCTGATCGGTTGATATACGTAAAAGTTGTGCTCAACAGATTTCCGCAAGTTTTCCGTAATCCATTCTTAGTACTCACTTTCGGCATAAGTTGAAACTACTATGAAAATTTTTGCTGTCTAGCTTATATAGTTTGAGCTCTGCGTTGAATACCAGTCGCCAATCTCAAGTAATTGTTTTAGCAAAATAGTTTCAAAGATATTTTCTATGAAAATACTTTTTTTTTAAAACTTATAAACTTCAAAAAATTAGCTTGAGAACAATTTATCAATGGTGAAGAGAATTTGAAACTATTGATAAAAATTTATAAAAAATTAGTTGTTCTATATAAAAATGTATCTTTTTCAAAATATGACAATCAAATTTACCATTTATTAAATATATGTATTTTTTTTCAATTACGATTAGAAACCAAAGTAATATAACATTTATTTAGATCGATCAAATTGGAAACTATTTTTTTGTGAAGTGCTTTTCTGCGAGTTTCTTAAAAAGGTTTTTTTTCAGTGTAGAGCATCTGACTTCTTTGAGCTGACCCCAGAGATGTATGTTAGGTTTTCAACTTTTGTGTTCTTAATTGAATTTACCAAAGTAACTAGGGATAGAGCGCTACGTAAGGCATTTTTGAGAAGAAGCTTAGACTTTACGCATAATGGAAGTTCAGCAGTTCTTTGATATTTTAAGAACAGCAAAACGGCTTTAAGTTTAAGTAGAGCTTTTAAGCGCTGATTTTATATTTTTAAAGTTCATTTATTATCGTTTTTGGAAAATACAACACTAACTACAAATATTTTTATTCGGAAAATTTATACATTGTGTCTTTTTTAATTTTTTCTTTTTTTGAAATGTAAAGACAACTTTGAAAACAAATTTAAACTTTTTAAGTAACTTTAATCTAACAATCTGTACTCATTAAACATGATTTTGGGTTTCTGTGACGTCCCTGTAAAAGATATATTTTATATGACTAAGCCTCTGAAAAAAAAACGGCACATAAGATTCCAAAGCTTGTTTTCTGACGATATTTGAATTTGTTTTTATTGTTTTGGATTTTTAGCTATGAGGTAATTGGTAACTGGTCAAACAGGTCAACAGGTCAACAGGTCACACTTAAGTGGATGGTTTTTGGTAACCAGTAAAGTAGCTACTTGCGTTTGCGTTGCATCTGAATGCCGTCCAGGCTATCCAAACGTTTGCGCAGCGAACGTTGCGCCGTGGACAATGGGACATGTAGATAGAGAGACTGCAGCTGATCCTGCAGCTTCAATTCTTTCAAGGATGGGACATGCCGGGAACGCTGAGGCTGTGGAACTGCTGCCGATTGCGTTTTCCGCAGCTGGTGGGTGGAAACGGGGGAAGCGGGTGGCGAGGATGGGGACATGGATATGAACTTTGGCCTGATTTCCAACTGTTGGAGCCAGCGCTGCCAGGCGAGCTGCGACAGCTGACGACGCAGCTGATCCCGCACCAGTTGATCCTGCTGCTCGTGCAGCTGCTGCTCACGTCGACGTTCCAGCTCCTGCAGCTTGCTTCGCTCCCACTGCTCCACACAGCGCTGCGTCTCCTCTCTGCGGCTGCCAGGAGTTGATATTAGAATACTCGGCAGTCTCCTCTTTGTTGTCTTTGTTTCCTCCGTCAATCCGCCAGCTGTGCTCCTTCGCTGCCGCTTCGAGCTGAGCCAATCCGCGTAGCATTTCTCGGACATTTGTTTCCTCACCTGCTGCTGATGGGTTTGGCGATGGATTTCCCGGCGATTCTGGCGCCTACGCTGCGCATCCAGCTTTCTGGGATTTGGGAAAAGGCAGCGTTGTGTTTATAAACATTATCATTACATTTGTATTAGCATTGAAATAAAGTAATACTAATCAAAATCACATTTCATTAGCATTGTTAAAAGCAATAATAACAAAAATCTTATTTCATTCGTATTGAAATAAAGTAATGCCAATCAAAATCACATTTCCATAGCATTGAAATAATGTAATGCTAGTGAACTTCTCTAAAAATTTTAACTATTGTTAATTTTTTAGTTTGTTAGTTAGATTTGTCGGTCCTTTTTTATTATATGCTCAGTTTCGTTCTTTTCCATGTTCAGTATTATTTGTAAATAAAAATGCTAACCATTTTTTAATTTTCTTAGCATTTTTCATGTTATTTTTCAGTGTTGCTGTTTTTTTTTGTATTCTTTTAAAACATGTTGATATATTTAGTTTTTTTTTTTTTTTTGTTAATATTAATTATATGGCATTTCATTAGATATGAAGCAAGCATACAAAAACAATCGATATTATTGATAATGGCTTAAAATAAAAACTATTAATAAGGCAAATAGTCGTTTTTAAATTAAAACTATCGATAATATCGATAATAACTACTACTCGATAGTATCGATTATCGATTAACTCACTTTTTGGATACTAGCCACTGCTCAAACGTCAAATGATGACCAATTTCATTAGAACTACGTCCATTCCTGCCATTTGGTCGCCCCTGTTGCGTATTGTTGGAGTAGGAGCTGTAACTGTTGTAATGTTGCTGTTGTTGTTGTTGTTGCTCTTGCAATTGCATGTTGGACCAAATACAGGCGGTGTCTCTAACGCTGCAGCTGCTGTTGGTGCTGCTGGTACTGCTGCAATTGTTGCTGCTGTTTCCGGTGCTACTGCTGCTGCTGCTGCTGATGCTGCTGTTGTTGTTGCTGGTCAGAATGTTGTTACCCAGTTGGTTTAGATGCTCCAAAGGATCCGTTGGAATGCGTCGTGGTCTGGTAACAGCCTGAAGCGGCTTGCGTGCTGTTGGTGATTTGGAACGTCCGCCTGATTGTCGTGACTTCTCAACAGCTGGTGTTTGCTGCTCCTGCTCCTGTTTCTGCTGCCATGCATCAGGCATCAACTGGGAGTGTCCTAGTCGCAGCTTTAATGTGGGATAGACCTCCTGATAGTAGTCTGGACTGAGGTAGCTGCTGCGTATGTGGAATTGTGATGTAAATCCGAAATAAACATCGATTTTAGACAACGGATAAAAACATCGATAAATGTATCGAAAAATTGTACATAAAAATCGATACATATGTGGATACTTCGATTTTTTTACAGAAAATATAATAGTTTAAATAAAAAACCATTTTGTTTTCAAACAAAACATGACAAAGAGTGAAAATTAAGAGATAGACCAAAATAGAGAAATCCGAAAAAATGAGTGAGTGAGAGAATACTGCACAATCTCTCTCTCTCTCTCTCTCTCACACAATGATGATGATGATCAATTTTTATTGCTCATCAAACACCAACATTATTGCAGTTTGGCTTGATTGAAAAGTAGAAGTGAATATGAAATATAAAATTATGTTCATGTCATCCATCAGGACTGGGACTCGAACCCGGGGCTTTGTGTTTCAGGAGCTAGCACTCTATAACTAGGCTATGCAATGACAATTTAGATTTGTTTTTAAACCAAAAATATATGAAACAAAAGAGAAAACAATTTTGTACTCCTATTTTAGTTTAATTATTAAACAAAAAATCTTAAATTAGAAAATTAAATGTTTTAAGTACAATTTTGGCTTAATTTTTAAGCCAAAAATCATAAATGTTTTTTTGGCTTAATTTTAATTTAAAAATTAATATCAGATGGTTTTAAATCAATTCCAATGGTTTTAAAAATAAAATATTTTAGAATCAAATTTGAATTTAAGTCCTTAAAAGTTTAAAATCAAGACCATAATAGTTTTACTTTTAAGCTTTATTTTTTTGCTGTGTAGTTCTGAACACCGTTTTTAAACATCGCAGTAAAATATCGCAATGCGTCGATGTTTCGAAAAATTTGAGAACGAACTAAAAACGGGAAAAAAAAGCTGAGGTAAAAGTCGATAATTTTTGTTGACATCACTAATGTGGTAAGGACTTGAAGGACTATTGATACATTTATTCGAATATGCTTTGCCTGTGCTTTGTGCTTGGCTCACATTCACATACCTAACTGCCGGCTGGTTAACACTGGCCGCCAATGACTGCTGCTGCTCATTGTCCTGATCCTTCCCCTGCTGCGGCGATGACGCACTGTGGTCATTAATTGTGTTGGTCGCCGCAACCGGAGTCCTGTCGCAGTCGTTGGACTCGCCCTGCGAACTCAGCCGGTTCTCAGTTTTAGACATGTTTAGCACTAATCCAAAGTTTCAAATTAACAAACAATTTTAACTATTTTGAGATCTAAAAAAAAAAACCTATTCCAAATTCAAATTTTGTGCTACTTTGACTATATTTTTTTTCGTAACAGTTGAGTTGTTGGAAGTTATGGGAAACCACTTCGATATGGGGAAATTTTGGCCCTTACCTAGTGTAGATTTAGCAGGAGACATATAAAATAATCGCTAGCTTTAAGTTTTAAGTACTAAGCATTCTGCTTCATTTAGTGCTTTTTTTTCCCATTTCCTCTTTTTTGCATGTTCTCTATGCTTTATATCTTCTTCTATCCATCTATTTTTCACTCCTAGCACTTTGTTTTCTTCGCCTTACACCCTCCTCTCTTTTCTAAGCATTCTTTTTTTATTGTTTTGCACTCTCCATTCTCTGTCCGAGGCTCCACTCTGTTGTCTCCGCTGTTTACTGCACTTGACTGCACTTTCTTTTCTCGTGCAATTTGCACTTCTGCCGCTAATTTTTCCTGTCTTTTCTTTTCCTTTTTTTTACTCATTTCTGTAAAATATTTTGTCTAATTACAACTTTCTTCTCTCCATGTTGTTTTCCTATACTCCTTATATTTCCAAGCTCCCAAACTCTACAAACCTATCCTTGTCACTTCTGCTTTATTCCTCTCTCTCTTTTATATTAATTGACAATTTTTCAACTTTTTTCATCATTTACTATATACCCTTTTTTTAAGTTTTTATTGTCTACCCTTTACTTTAATTTTTAATATAAAAAAAAAAAAGTAAAAGAGTTCTTGCTGTATATGTATATAATGTCAGTCGCCTTTCGCACCCTTCGTGATGCTTCATTAGCGTGGACTGCCGTCCACAGTGATAAGGTTTCCTAAGTCATCCGAACTCAGAGAAGCTAGAGCCACGAAATTTGGTGTATGAATTCTCCCGACAATGAGTAACTTATTCGATTATCTAAAATTAGTTACATATTTGATATTTTACTTTTCTTTTGACTCCGCAAAGAGGCGAATGTTGTGAGGCAAGGCGTTCATTGTGTTTTCAGCTTTACTTAACTATCGAGCTTTTCTATGCAACTCATCTGCTTAGAAAATTTGGCACTAAATTGTTTGATCAAAGCAGGCCACTCTAATGATCAAAATCAATCAACGTAAAAGTTAGTTTTAGATAGTCGCTTATAATTCCCAATCAGTTTAAGCAATCACTTGGCCTACTAAGCCGACTGAAACCTTGTTGCTGCAATATCTTCATATTTTTGTTGTTCGTGTTTTATATCTTATTTTTAAATTTTTTATTTTTAACTTATAATTCTTATCAAATATTTAACTTGAATTTTAATAAAAAAAAAAAAACTATGGTTAATAATAATAAAAATTGTAAGCAATTATATATTGTTCACTACTCGAGTGCAACAAGAAAGAATATTGTCTTCGGCGTGCCAAAGATATATATCCTTGCAGAAAAAAAAACTTAGTTTTCAACCGATCGTTCCTATGGCAGCTATATGTTATAGTGGTCCGAAGTGGCCGATTCTGACATATGTACTGCTTGCAGAAAGAAGAAGCATCTGTGCCAAGTTTCATAACTATAGCTGTAAAACCGAGGGACTAGTTCGCATATACTACTCTTTCAATTTTTAATTAACTAATTCTTCAGTGTCTACTCTATACTCTCTTATCTCTACTTTGTACTCTTAACTCTCTACTGTCTACTCTCTACTGTCTACTCTCTACTGTCTACTCCCTACGCTCCAATCTCCACTCTTTACTTTCTACTCTCCAATCTCCACTCTCAAATCTCCAATATCCAATATATCATCATCCTGTACTTTCTACTCTCCACTCATTCTTTCCCACAATTTCTCTGCCTTTTTTCCCATTCTGAGGTCATGTCAAGTGTTTGGGCCGCGAATGGAGCTGCTTTAGTGGCCGGAATGTGGCTGGGCAGGCGAACAGGTGCAGAGGTGAGCATAGATGGGGCAAAGAGGCAAGGGGCAAGGGTCGCAGCACTTAGCTAGCCAGGTGAAGGTCGCAACATCCATCAAGAATTTGTCGTCGTCGTCAACAGCAAATAGCAACAATCACAACAACAAAAACAACAATCACAGCAACAAAAACAACAAAAGCAACAACAAAAAGGCGCCTTTGCCTTTAGTTTTGTCTTTGGCTTTCTCGTTGACTGAGTTGGTAACAATTTGTTGAGGGTGGCTTGTGGGTGGGCGGGGGATGGGGCTCTGTAGGTGTGTCGAGCAGCGAAGGTGCAACTGCAACTGTTGCAACTACAGCAGCAACAACAACACCAACAGTTGCAGATACAACAACAATTTGTGAGTCGTTTATAAAAGCGGAAAATATTTCATTGCAGTCCCTCACACCACCCCACCCCACCTCCCCTCCCCTCCGCTCACCCTTCACCCACTTTCACACACAGTCGACTTTTATTTGTTTTATTTTAATTGCAACTACGCAACGCACAGCGGCAACAGCGACGCCAGCAGAGCCAGAGACTGAGCATGAGACGCTGCCAGGACAACTATTGTGAATGATTACAGTTTGTCATGGGTGGCGCGGGGTATGTGTGGAAGGGGGGTGGTACTTTGAATCACTTGACATTTAACGGGCGAATTGTAAACTTACGAGCTGTGAACTGTGAACTGCCAAAGTGTCGCCAGCAATGCTGACGCTGACGCCGAAGCCGACGTCGACGTTGACGTTGACGTTGGCGTCGAATAAAAATGACATTTTAATTAAATAAAAGCCTCAAATAATTAAATAATTGCTTTTGTTCTTGTTAATTGGATTTAGAAACTTGCCTTTGACAGCCACATCAAAAATGTCCAAAAATATCTAATGAATTCAAGAATTGATGAATTTTTTTTAATTTAGGTTGCTTTGTCGATCACAGATAAAACTTGGTATATTTTTAAGATTACAGCTTGATTGAAACAACATAAATGAAAATATCAATGAAATAATGTCAATCTTTTAAGCTCCCAAGCATATGTATATATTTCGATACTTTGCTAATACAGGAGTGTTACAGAAACCTCTGAAAATTTTTGGTATGTCTACATTTTTATTTACTCAAAAATAAAAGTCTGTTCAACAGAGTAATTTCAAAAATAAAAAAGGTTTGCTCACGATTTTAAAAAGAATAATCTTAATAAATTTGTTTATCAAAAGAAATGAGAATATATATAAAACAAAATTAATTAAGAGTGTTTCATAATGTCAAAATTTCCAGAGATTTCTGTGACACATATGAATTGAAATTCGGTTAGAAGAGGTTTCCGAGAAGAGGTTTCGCTCCTGCAAAGTCTGCTTAACATATTTCTGTGGAATTGATTCGCAAATGGAATTCAGAACAGGCTTGTAGATTTCTTGTTTTCGTTATTAACTTTTGATTTTAAGTTGTTTTGTTAGCTAATGTTTTTGTTTAAATTAGTTTCCAGAATTAATCGCAATTCAGATAGAAAAATGTAGAAAAAAGTTAATGTTATAATTATAATATAGTATATATAATATATTTTAACCGTTTCTTAAATTAGCACATATATAACATGTTAAAAGTATCTTATATTTAAAATTGCTTTAATTTAAGCACCGTTAAGATTTTTTGAGCTAGGCTTTAAGAAGCAGCTACAGCTTTAAAAATCAGCTACTTTTTATTAACAATGTTTCTTTGTCAAAAAAAAAGAAAATGATAATGCACATCGATGGAGTACCCAACAAAAATCCAAAAAGGAAACCCCAAAAACGAAAGTATTTCATATCATACTTTATTCCATTCCATTTCGATTCCAGGCGATGTCATTCAAATGTGTCGCACCTTCAGCATCGATTGCCTTATTAAAAACTGAACAAAAAAGTATATAACCAACAGCCTTAACAAAAAAAAAAATATCTCAAAAAAAACATAAAGAAAAGCACATAAATTGTCAATTGCAATTGCTGGAAAAGAGGAAAAACAGGAAGATATTCGCAGCGTTTGCAGGCCACTGTGACACGCCCCATCATACCCCAACCCGCTTTTCACGTTTCCCCCCTCCCACATGCCTACGCGTGTGCCTGCAAAAGTAAATTGCCAGAGAGTTGTAATTGAAAAAAATTGCGTTGCATACTTGTAGGCATGATTTTAAAAGCAACCAAAAAAACAAGAAAGAAAAACTATTTTCAAAATGCCGAAGTTTTAATACACTTGCAGAAAAGTTTTCGTATACAAATATGCAGTTTTCGAACGATCGTTGCTATAACATCTATTTAATATAATACTAAGTAATCAAATCTAAGTTTATTGTGAATATCAAATTTTTCAAATAATTAACTCCATTCTTAACAGTTCGTTTCTATGGCAGCTATAAGATAGTATAGTAAGCATATTTTAATCAAATTTAAGACACATGTTTCTGGCACAATAACACTTACTTTATGTGAGTTTCAACAGATTGTTCCTTTGAAAGCTATAATAGATTTTTTCATCGATTTTGATCCCATTCATTCAATTTCTACAAAGTTAAAGTTTGAAAATCAAAAAAGATAAATCGTGTTTACACCAACTATAAAATATAGTCACGTCTGTTCTGAATCCCGATCCATTCGAAATTTCCTTAAACGGAATTGTTTTCTGTTTTTAAAACGTCAAATTTTTACGTTTTTAGTTTTTTTGTCTGAGGAATGATTGCTTGATTACGCAATGTATACAAAAACAAATTTTTTAGCAATGAATAGGAAATAGACTCATTGATATGAACGTTTGGGGTTCGAACTTGGTTTCTAAAATGAAAAAACGAAACCATTTCGATCAAAGAACAGAACAGTTGTTCTTAAATCGTTCAGAATTCATTGGCCTGAGTGATTCCACTTAGTTCAAATGCAATCAGTATCCAAAAAGCATAATAAAATTTCATATTTGTAAGTTTAGTTGAGTTAATATATAGGAATGCGATCCGGTCGGTTTTCTACATATGTTTAACAACTTTCGCTTTAAAAAGAATTCAGTTCACATAGATCACGCAGACAAATCATCTCTATTCGCAATGCTAAACAAAAATATATATGTTTTATATATAGTTAGAGAAGCCGTTTCATCTTTTGTAGCAAATTTTGAATACCCTTGGCAAGAGTATAATAAGAAGAACAAAAAAATTCACGCCAATTGCTGAGGCAAACAATTTGCGTGTTGCTGTTGCTGTTGCTGTAGCTGTAGCTGTAGCTGATGTTGTTGTTGTGTCAGCAATTTTTGGTGTTGCTGCTGCCGCTGTTGCTGTTGCTGTTGCTGCTGCTGTTATTGTTCTTGTCATTGTGCGGGTATTGGCAAATGCGTCGAATGACAATAAATGTGGCCGCATGCATAAAAAGAAGAAATACAAGAAAAAAAAAATAAAGTTAATGGAACAAGCAGAGAACAACCGTCGTCAAGCGAATTGTGTGTTTTACTACAACAACAAAAGAAAAAACGGCAACAGCGTTAAAAACCACAAACCACAAGTTTTGAAATCCCTTTATCATATTAGTTTATAGCTTGCGGAAACCCAATATCCAATAAAATCTTTAAATTTCAAACGTATTTTGAATAAAAGCAAACGCTAAAAAACACAAATAAACTTGAACATTTTTGAATACAAAGTATATTTTTTACTAAATATTAATTTTCTAAATTTTTAGGTTATAATAAAATCTTAAAAAAAAATCAAACATTTTCTACATTTTTACCGTTTTCAGGATTTAATTAAATTAGTGACAATCTTTTCTTAAAATTTTAAAATTTAATAAATTTTTTGCAGTATGTTTAATATTTTTATACATCTAAAACAAGAAATGATTCAAAAATCTGACAGAGAAATACTTTACATAACTTTTTAACGAACATATATATATACATATATATCTGCATAAGCAGCCCGGTTCCAATTCCCAATTCCAAATCAATTGCATAGAAAAATATTCAAAGCGCACTTTTTAAGCTGATTTTTATTCTATTCTGCGCTTGAAAGTGTGCTACAGTCTTTTTGAGATGTGAAATGTGAAACAGGTCTGCATAATATATATGTATGTACATATATTAATGATATATCAATTTAAATTGTACATTCATTAAATATTTATTTATAAACTATATATTCTATTAGTTAGGCATACTTTAAGAATCCAAAAATAAAATAAAATAATCGAATCGTCTTTTATTTATTTATGCCCCAAATGGGGCAGATGCCCCCAACATATACTGTCACAGATACAGATACAACCACAGATACAGATACAGCCACAGCCACAGCCACAGCGAGCGGTTTGTTGTCAGTTGTCAGCTTTGTAACTTTATTAAGAGCACTGTGGAGAGCAGCATCGAGAAGGTATTCTACGTGCCAGCCATCCTGTTTTCCCAGTTTCCCTGCTATCCAGTTATCCTGTTAGCTGGCGACGTTTTCCAAAAGTCCATACTACAAGACGAGATGCGCATACACTGAGCGAAACAGGCAAATTGAATTTTTATATTCTCGATCTCGGTTTGAATGCCATTTTCAAATTATTTTCAAGCAAATCTTTGTAACATACTTTTTGGCATGTGCTCAAAATAAAAACCAAAGATCTTTTTGTACGTTTTTCAAATTTGTAGACAAGCGGAAATGCCTTGCATATTAATTTAAAATTGAAATTTATAATAGACATCTTAGTTTCAAATAGAGCTTATTGAATTGAATATTACTAAAATAAAATAACTAAATTCGGAGCACATAAAATTTATTATTTAAGAATTAAACTGGCCTGTTGTGAATTCCACTTTTAAATAATTTTCACATTTTTATTTGTAGAAAGCCCATTTGTTACTTTATTACAAAGTTAAAATAATATGACGATTTAATTAACATACAATTAAAATTCAATATATCGTATACAATGTAGATTTGTAGAAAAAGGTAATATCATTTAGAATCAAGGCGATATATTTCATTAAAATATCAAAAATACGGAATGTTTTTGTATTTCCCTAATAAAACAAACTTAGTATCGGCTGGTCAAATTTATAATTTTTCAAGTATTCAAAACTTTGCATCATTTCAAAAGCTGACACCAAAAAATATTAGTTTGATGTGAAATATTAATGTTGAATTAAATTAAATATAATCAGATTGATACGAAAAAATATTACTTTTATATTTATTCGAATGTCATATTAATATTTTCGAATCATATTAAATTTGTATCAGGTTTTTTTTACTCCCTGTTACCATTAAAAATGGGAAAAGGGAGTTATAAAGTACTGCAAATGTGTGTAACAGGCAGAATCAGGATCAACAGCCGAGACGAACTAGCCATGTCCGTCTGTCCGTCCGTCTGTCTGTCTGTCTGTCTGTCTGTCTGTCTGTCTGTCTGTCTGTCTGTCTGTCCGTCTGTCCGTATGAACACACAGATCTCGGAGACTATAAAACCTAGAGACACTAAACTTGGCATGCGGGTTCCTGTATACCATACGCAGATCAAGTTTATTTCAAATTTCGGATACACCCCCCCCCCCCCTTGTGTAGCCGCTGAGCTGCTTGAAATGCAAGTTGGGAGCAGGGAGTCTCGTAGTCTGGCACACTCGACTAGAGCATTCCTACTTGTTTTATTTAACAAAATATTATTTTTTTTCAGTGTAACTTAGCAAGGATTCCACGCGAAATTCAGAATATATAAGGGAAAAAGTTTCGAAAATGATGCGAAATCAAATTTAAAGCAACAATTTGTTAAAAAATTTTGTATGAAAAACCCGATTTATTTTCGTAAACATTTTGTGCTTTCAGTGTATTTCCTTGGAAAACATTTGCGACATTTCTTTTTTTTTTGTATATTTGCGACATTTTTTTTTTTTTTGTTTATTTGCGACATTTCCATAAATTGACAAATTTTATGGATGCCAATAGGCAGCGGCGACGCCATTGACGCTATCGACGTGCAAAAGCTAAAAAAAAAGCAAAAAATATATGTATACCTTTACCTGTACCTGTACCTGTACCTGTACTGCGAAAGCAGTTGGTGCTGCGAAAGCAACAGTATTTTGATAATTTGTTGTCAGGGGCTGTCAGGAAGTGCTGATAGGCCCCAGCTCTGTGAATATGTCGAAGAGAGGCGGCATCTTAAAAAAAAATAAATTTCTCAAAAGTGTGCGGCAGTGTCAAAACAAAGGCGTTGGCCTTATCTGTCAAGTCGTGGGGGCGAGATGGGGGCTATTAGCCAACGGATGCCCCTACCTGCCCCTAAGTGAACCTAATGCCATTGACAAAATGTTGTGTTAATTAAAGCAGAATTTGTCGTTGCCCCTCGCAACTAAATAGGCGGCTTCTGATTGCCTCTCAGCGTATTCGAACGTTTGACCTTGACAAAATGTGGCATGTAGCATGTGGCAAGTGTGCCTGCTGTGCCTCCCGTGTTGCAATTTTGTTAAGCTCCCAAAAATGTTGACATCTTTGCTAAATCTAAAGCATTTCTTGCGCTTCTGAAAAAAATGTTGTACAAAATTGATGTTGTTGCATGTTGCTTTTGTTGCATGATTTAGCTCAAATTAGGGGCACATTAGCGTTCATATGATTTTGTTTTGCTGCAAATTAAGTAGCTGCCTTTTCAACACACAATTTAACACAATAAACTATGCAATTTTTATTGTCGGCACGACACAAAACTTCAGAACAATGTAAAACCACAAACAACAAATAACAACAAAAAAACAAAACAAAACCAATAATAGCCACAAACAAATAATTCAACCGCAGTCCGGAAAATGCACATCTGGAACACAATACGTTGCTTCAAAATAATAACGGTAAAAGGTATTCTACATATATGCATTAATTTAAATTTAATAAATAAATGATATTAGCATTAACAAGAAAGAAATGTTATCTTCGACGTGCCGAAGATATTTACCCTTGCAGAAAAGATTTGCATTAGAAAACTTATTTTTCAACTGATTGTTCCTATGGCAGTTATAGTATATAGTCGTCCGATTTTAATGAAATTTTGTCATTATGTATAAACTTAGGTATAGTGAGTTTGGTTGAGTTATCTTGAAAAACAAAAAGTTTTTCCCACAAAAACTAATTTTTCAACCGATCGTTCCTATGGCAGCTATATGTTATAGTGGTCCGAACTGGCCGATTATGGCGTCTTCTTCAATTCGTTACACATTTCGTGATAAAATTATAATAAATTTGTAAATTCGTGATCAGCATCAACAGCCGAGTCATGTCCGTCTGTCTGTCTGTCTGCCTGTCTGTTTATATGCATTTTTGAAGACTTTGTTCAAGACCAATCTTGATGAAACTTGGCACATATGCTTCGCCATTCTGCAGGTAGTACCTATAGTCGAATTGACTAGATCGGGCCACTATAACATATAGCTGTTACTGGAACGATCGGTTGAAAAATAAGTTTTTGTATGAAAAATAAGTTTTTATATGTAAAACTTTTTTGTTTTTCAAAATAACTTAACCAAGCTAACTATGTCTAAGTTTCAGCATTTTTCACACATGTTGACAAAATTTCATCGAAATCGGAACACTTTATCTTATAGTTGCCATAGCACCGATCGGTTGAAAACTAAGTATATATCTTTGGCACGCCGAAGATAATATTCTTTCTTGTTTTCTCTAACTTGCACTCGAGTAGTGAACAACATATAATTGTTTGCAATTTTTATTATTATTAACAATAGTTTTTTTTTTTTATTAAAATTCAAGTTAAATATTTGACATGAAATATAATTAAAAAATAAAAAATTTAAAAATAAGATATAAAACACGAACAACAAAAATATGAAGATATTGCAGCAACAAGGTTTCAGTCGGCTTAGTAGGCCAAGTGATTGCTTAAACTGATTGGGAATTATAAGCGACTATCTAAAAATAACTTTTACGTTGATTGATTTTGATCATTAGAGTGGCCTGCTTTGATCAAACAATTTAGTGCCAAATTTTCTAAGCAGATGAGTTGCATAGAAAAGCTCGATAGTTAAGTAAAGCTGAAAACACAATGAACGCCTTGCCTCACAACATTCGCCTGCGTTAAAGTACACAAGATACACAAATGAAATCCAAACAACTAAAGTGGTCTAACTCAAAATTTGTGATTTTCTCAAAAGAAAAACAAGTAAGAAAGTTGCAGTCAGAGACTTTGATATACTCTTTTTTTCGCCTCTTTGCGGAGTCAAAAAAAAGTAAAATATCAAATATGTAACTAATTATAGATAAACTAATAAGTTACTCATTGTCGGAAGAATTCATACACCAAATTTCGTGGCTCTAGCTTCTCTGAGTTCGGATGACTTAGGAAACCTTATCACTGTTGACGGCAGTCCACGCTAGTGACGAAGCATCACGAAGGGTGCTAAATGCGACTGACATTATATACATATACAGCAAGAATGCTCAAGAAACGTAATTCATACTAAAAACATTGTGTTTTACAAAATGTATAAGCCAAGTGGTTAACTAAAATGTAATCGATTCCTTTAAAAATCAAATCAAATCAATTTGAAATTGAAATATGCCGTGAAAATCTCTATTCGATGGGAACTGTTCACTTTGTTGCTTTGTTTTGATTTTATGCGGCTGATCAGAAAATCTAAAACAAATCAAAATCAGATCAACATCAGTTTTATTTTAGACAATATCCAGAAAGTGTAGCTTGACTTGTTTCTGCTGGAAATAATTTTTTGTTTGACCAAAAAAAATCCAAAAAAAACGTATCGAATTTGACTTGTAAATTTGACAAATAAAACAACACACATCTTTTTAGATTTGCCACATTCATAACTTGGTTCAAACTAAACCGATTTATATGCGAAACAGTTATGGAGAATTAAAATTTATCTAAATTATAAAATTGTGAGTGCAAAAAGTTTCGTAAAAGCAAAAAAAATGCTAAGAAGATGTAATAAAAAAGAAATGTAATTCCTCAAGTATTTACAAACGGTTCAGTAAAATTCAAAATTCTTGAAAATTAAGAAAACTTCAAATCGGCTTATGGCTTTTCAAAGAGAAGTAAACCATATTACTTGTTTAGCTTAGTAGGCCGAATTTTTTTAAAATATTTGAAATCATAGTAGACTTTGACTTTTTTTGTATTTTTCTAGCTTAGGAGCATTTGAACTATTCTTAAATATAGTTAGTTATTATTGATGTTGACTAGAGTCAGCATCGCTTTCGATTTAAAAATTATATCATCTTATTTTAAAGATTTATTTTCTTATTTATTCTAATTTTAAACATATATAGCCGATGAAATTATTCTGCCGAAGCTTTATTGCTGGGAACATCCTCTGTGTGCGAAGCTTGTATGAGTGGGTATCCTGTGAGCAGATTATTGGATTTGAGTCCTGGGAGCGGATATAACCCTCTGTATAATCAAAGAATTTTGACTTTGGCTCATCTCTCTCATTCCAGATGAACATTGCTGGTTTTCTTGTTTTTAAAAAATCTAATTTCTACTTATTGTAAACATTATCTTTTTTTCTATTTAATATTCTAAATATTATTCATAAACCTAGTTGACTCAAGCTCGGTTTTCAAAATTTTATTTTATTTGTAATAAATTATAAATGTATTTCACAAAGTGTTTGTGAAATCATTTAAGAATAAACTACAAAAAAAAAATTTGAAAAAAACAAAAGCTATTTATTTGACTTTTAATATACTTACCACCAGAATTATTGCTGCAAAAAAGTCAACCTTCGAAAGGGGAAATCGAATTTTTTTGAATTTTTCCGCATTTCCAGAAAATTTGGATCGTTTTGGCGCGGAGGCTTTCCAGAAAAAATAACCAAATTTTTTTTGCTACGTAACCGAAGCTAAGAAAATCGCGAGCGTTTCATTTCTGATTTTGATTCGGATTGGGATGGAATTTCCTTTGCCCTTCTCACATAGTGTGCAAATGTGCACCTAAGCTGCCTTCTCGCTCGTGTGACGCGACGGAACGTGCAGCGTGCAACGGAATGGGGCAACGCGTCGCGACGCACAGTGGTTCGTTTTGCAAAAACTCATACTGGAAATCATAGCTCTATTTTAGATATGAGTTTGAAATTTTATACTTTTGATACTTCAGAAAAATGTTGGCTAAAAAATTGATCAGCCTCGCGTACCTAAAAAGGCATAAATAGTTGATCAAACGCAAACTAAACTAACTTTTTTCAACAGAAATATAACGATTTTAATTGAAATAGTATATCAAACAATTAGTTTTACAAAATGTTTGTATTTTTATAATGTTAAAATGAAAAGAAATTTGTTTTTTATAAAAAGGTTTTTTCTATTACTTTTATGAATATGTAAACTTATTTATTTTGAAGTCAAATTTCCATACACTCTACTTTTTCTTAAGCTAAATCCAAAGTTCAAAAACTTCTTAAAACTTAAGCCTGTTATAAATAAACTATTTTAATTACAAAATTTAGAAATTTTTGTGTTTTCGTTTGCCGAAATGATTTCCAAAAATATATATGTAAATTTAAAAAAAAATCATATACTTATTGTTTGTAGTTTTTATTAAACGCGCATTTAACATTGTACTTAAAATTTAGTTTAACTTAATTTTTGCTTTTCTGAAAAATTGACCAACTTTAATTAATTAAATAAAGTAAAACAAACAAAAATTTTGAATATTATCAAAATTTTTAGAAATTTGATGCTTGTTCAGTTTTTAATTGAAATCAATTAAGTTTTTTGACCAACCAATCGACTCAAATTTGATTTTGGCAACGAGTTTTTGGGGAAACGAGCCACTGTGTGGCGCGGCATCACTCGGACCACAAATCAAGCGGAATAAGCTGACCGCAACAATTGTTAATTCTATTACCAATTAAATGCAGTCTGAATAAACACAACAACAACAATGACAACAACAATTGCATATGCAGCTATCACAGAATGCAAATTTAAGAGCACAAGAACAAGCACACGCACACATGCACAATGCTCCGCTCTTCGAAGCTCGAACTATAATCGAACTGCAACTTGTGCTTAACATGTTGTATTGCGCTTAACAGTTTGGTTGCGTGCGGCGCTGTTGTTGCTGCAGGCCGCTTAACAGTGCTGTCGGAACAGTCACAAGCAACAACAGGTCTGTTAACGCAGCCGCTGTTAACATGTTCGCACGCAACTGTTAACAGATGCAAATGCAAAGCCGTACGAGGCGGACGTGTTACGGTTCGGTGCGGTTCGAACGTTTGTTGTTAGTAAAAACACGGCGCAAAAATAATTCGTAAAAATATTTGTTCGTCTACCTTTGTCGCATTTCGCACGTTTCGCATTTCGCCGGTTTTGTTTTAACAAAGCGCATAAAGTGTAGCAAAAATATAAATTGAATGCAACAAAAAAATTGTGAGCCAAAAAAAAGCGGCAACAACAAATTGCGCGCGTGTTTTTTTTAAAAAAAAAAAAAATAAATAAATAAAATAAAATTCAGTTGAAAAAAGTATAAAAAAAAAGAAATATAAATTTAATTTTTTTGTTGTTTATTTGAAAGTGAGTGCGTTGAAGGCAATTAATGCAAATATAATAAAAAAAAGGGCAAAATAATAAGAGAAACAGCAAAGTCAAAACAGAAGCTGGAAAGAAGCTGAGCCCAAAGCGAAAGGTAAAAAGCAAAAAACAACAAATGTGCAAGCGTGTCTCTGTGTGTGTGTATGTGTGTGAGTGCAGCGGCTGCATTAACCTGGTTCAACCGGTTCAGCCTAACCAAATGCAATAACAACAAAAATGTGCTCATAAGAAATAGAAACAAAAAAAAAACAACAACAATTTTGTTGTATGTGTGTATGTGTGTGTGTGTAAATCTGCTCACAATTTGTGAACTAGTTCTGCTAAGCGGGCAGCGCAGCTTCCACAGCAGTCGCCGATCGCAGCAGCAACAACAACAACAATATAGCTGCGCTGCATTTTGTGCTGCTTCTCATTCTCATCTCAAGCTGCGCCCGCAGCTTAATTAGCGCCTGCTCTTTCTTGCAAACGTTTCAATAATGCAATTTTCACAGAAAATACACAAAAATATATTACAAAATATCAAAATAAATACAAAAATTAACAATTTTGTTGTTTTGGTTTGCAGTTAGTAGACGCAAGTGTGCGTGTGTGTGTGTGTGCGTGTGCTGTATGTGAAGATGCAGCCTGCGAAAATCTCTGCTGCTAATTGTGAACTACCCAGTAAGAAAAACATTGATTCCCAGTAGCACTTCTCATATGTACATATAGAAATGGGAATGTGCTATTTTCAACTGGTTCATCACTATTGCAAATAAATATTTAAAATATAATTCAAAATTCTAGAAAAACGTTAACGTCTGGAAAATGTGCTGGTAACTGTTACATTTAGCTCAAATGAAAACAAATGTGGCAAAAATTAATATTTCCAAAATTGTTTTTTTTTACGTGTTTAATGCATTTTATCAACGATAATTACTCCCTCTTCTCATTAAAAATGGGGGAAAAAAAGAGTGTTCAAGTACTGCAAATGTATGTAACAGGCAGAAGGAGGCATTTCCGACTATATAAACTGTATATATTCTTGAGCAGCATCAACAGCCTAGATGATTTAGCCATGTCCGTCTGTCTTTCCGTCCGTCTGTCTGTCTGTATAAATGAATCGATTTCAGAGAAAACAACAGCTAAGTAGAGATGTCAAACGTACTTTAATATTTTTGCCACTTTCTACATTAATTTTATTTATTTTGAACGGTTTAAAATCACATCGTTTTTAAATATAATCGGCCAGCCATATATAATGACCATAGATGCTAGCAGGATTCCTATAACAACCTTGAAATTACGAAACTTGCTTCGTTGTTGCATTGGTTCTTCTGCGGGGCCTGTCTTGACCAGTGTCTCAAGCTAGAAGATTAAACAATATATTTGGAGTAGAAATGATTTTCATATCTAAAAATACTTACGGGTTCCTTTTAGCGTATTAGTGGCATCTTCTATTTTAGCTTCATTTAAGCAATACAAAAGTTCAAATAGATCACGTGGAGCATTCTCATCTAAATTTACCTGTGGACAATGGCAGCGACAAGGAAAACAAGGTGAATAGTTTGCATAGGAATAGCTCGCAAATTATTCATAATTATAAAAGATTTTGTAGTCAATACAAATGAAGCAGATAGAAGTATGAAAATGCAATTAATTTGCTGTCAGTCGAATATCATATTTTCAATTAAGTTGTCATGGCGACTGCCTCGCTCATTTTGGATTTCAATTCAAATTCTGACCAATTTTTATTATTTTCTAAATATTTTTAAAAATACATGCTATATGTTTAGATGAATGCAGTTGTGTTTAATCCTTATTCAATTACAGTTGCAAAAAAAGCATCGTATTGGCTTTAATGGTCTCAAAATTATTTTCTGAGCAAATACATTTACGTTTGCCAAAAACCTTTAGCACTTATTTAAACTAACTGACTTATTAAAGCAAAAAGATACTGCTTTGAATTTTAAATGGGTTATTTTAAAAATTCATTCATTCATACGAATTCATGCTTTCTTTTATTTGCAAATTCCAAAAATGCACCTGTTTATATGTTCTTCATTCTCTAGTTGACAAAATCAATTACAAATGTAATAAATACACATAATTAGTTTGAATATTAAAAGCCGTGTTTTAACATTTTTGCGAAGTGACGCTGAATTTCATTGTTTTTTGGTGTTTACACATGAAATTTGGGCAAGTTTATAACATGATTTGTTAAATGTGCAACAGAATATTGTAATAGAATAGTTATAGAAAAATAATGTATAAAGTAATAGAATAATAGAAACAAATGCAAATATAATTGATAAAGTAATAATTAATCAGCTTATCTATAAACAAGTTAAAACTTATTTTAAGAAATACAAATAAATGTTTCATTTGTTTCGAAATATAAATGCAAAACTTTCACATAACTATTAGATGTCTTTATGATTTATTTTTGATTGTGATAACACAACTTTATAAAATAACTTTGATTTCTGATTAATCTAATGTAAATATCAATATAATATTTATTAGTAATAATTCATATTATTGGTTTTTAAAAAAGTAATTGTTAAATTGCCATTTTATTATACAAATTTGTAATTCTATGATTTTAATGCTAATTAACGATATTTTCACTAGGCATTACTTTTTCCCATGCCAATGGAAATGACAAAGGGACTACGAAATCATTCTTTCGTATCTTACTGGGTAATTGTGATCTAAGCAAAGCTAAGCGGGCAGCGCAGCTTCCGATCACAACAAAAACAACAACAACAAACACATTCATAACTGCGCTGCATTGCGCTCTCTTGCTCTCTTCCTTCCTTTGCATCTTGCTGCTTCTCATTCCCAGCTCAAGCTGCGACTTGCTCTTTGTCTTTCATGCAAGGCAAACGCAAAAGCAAAACGCAAAAACAAAAGCAAAAGCAAATTTGATATGTGTATGTGTGTGTGTATTACAAATAGCAATAACAATCAAATCCAAAATGCAACCAGCAACAGTTTAAATAATAATTATTTACCCGTTAAACCGGTTCAGCTCAAAGCAAAAAACAACAACAACAAGAACAAAACGGCAGCCGTTTAACGCTTGGCAACAACAACAGTAACAACAAACACAAAAAACATGGCCAATTTAAAAGCTAAAATGAATCACAATCAAAATTGCATTTGCATGGCCAAAAAACTAACAACAACCACAAACAAAAAACCAGAACGCAACGTTGCAAAAACAATAATAACAAGAAGAAGCATAAGAAGAACAAGAACAACAACAACAGCAACATGCAAAATGCAAAACTTGTTCTTGTTCTTCCGTCAAAAGTTGAGACACTGACGCTGCTGCTGCTGCTGACGCTGCTGCTGAACGCTGCTGCTGAACGCTGCTGCTGTCGCTGCTGCTGCTGAACGCTGACGCTGATGCTGCTGCTGCTGCTGTCATCGACGCTGCTGTCGCTGACAGCGGCGACGTTTTTGCCTAAAATCAAAATCAAAATTAAAACTAATATTCAATAAAATTAAAAAAAAAAAATGCAAATTTAATTTAAATTCAACTTTAGTTAAAGTCACATAATTTAGAAAAAAGAAATCATAAATAAAATAAAATAAATAAAACAAATTAAAGCAACAGCAACAAACAAAAAGAAAACACGTGAGAAAGCAGCCACGCGACGTCCGCGGTGGCAGCGCAAGAGCCTTAGTACAGTTAGTCGAGCCGAAAAAGGACAATTGAAATGCCCATGTGTGTGTGTGTGTATATGTGTGTGTTAGTACGCTCTTAATAAAGCTGTCTTTGACAGCAAGAAAAGACAACAAAAACACAAACAAAAACAAAACAACAAAAAATAAAAAAAATCTAATTAGCAGAAAACACAAAAAAAGTATCAAAAAGCAGGGGGAGCGACAAGAACAACAACAATTTTAAGTGTGCAAATGTTAATGTTAATACCATGGGCCGACAACAACATTTATCACATAAAATTTAAGCTAAATAAATTATTAGAAAGAAAATTGCTTGCTATAAAATCAAAATTCCCAAGAAGCTTATTTTTTGTATAATTTTTACAATATTTTTAATTTGAATTATTTTTTATTTAATATTTTTTAACTGTAAATTTTGATTTTTAAAATAAAAGTTATTTTTACTTAAATTTTTGATAAAAACTGAAAGCAACTGTCAAGTTTAATTTAAATAAAAAATTATTATAAATTATTTTAAATTTAAATAAAAATTGAATATAACAGTTGGTAACTTTATTTAAAAAATCAAATATACATTATTTAAAAGTACATATATTTATATGTATTTAAAAAATTACAAAATTATTGTTAAATTGATTTAAGCAAAACTAAAAATGTGTTAAGCAGGACATCTTAACTGATTGTCAATAAATATGTAAATTTGTTTTAAGAAGTTTGAAATATACCAAGCTCTCTAACCTCTCGAGTTATAGCGACTTTGAGTTAGAGACAAATAAGTTATTGAGAATTAAAATGTTTTAATGATTTATTTATAATTGATTAAAGAATAAATAATAATTAATATATAATAAATTACAATTCATATTCAAAAACTTGAATCAGGGATTGATTGTTTTTATTATTGTTCAAGCCCAGTACGCAAATCGATGAAATATTTCGTCAGCAAAAAAGTAATATTTTTCACCTTGTGCATTATAAAACAAAATAGTGTGTCCTAATCAACAAAAAAAATACCAAAATCTGATATTTTTTTGGGTATTTTTAATTATTTTTGTACAAAAGCTGTTAATTCATCTGCAAACTAACCGCCAAATATTTTTAGTTGAAAGTTTTTTTGAGCTGTTTGAAAGCCACTTTTAGTATTAAGATTTACCTCAAGCGAAATATTTGATCAAGCTCCGTACTGGGCTTAAGCAAAGAAAATGTTCTATTATGTTATTATTATAATTTAAAAGCATGATTATTATTAAATGGCTTCGAAATTTGATTGTCCTTCTTCAATGCCAGCGTTTTGTTAAATAATTTAATTGAAAATTAAATTAATTACTTAGCTTTTGTTAGTAAAAATAAAAAACAATGCTTTACTCAAATTGAGTGCAAAAATAAGTTGTTTGTTTGAATTATAAAAGAGTTTTAAATCAGTTTTAAGTGTATATAGTTTTTGGTGGGGGAATATTGTTAGAAAAGCATAAAAAGCTTCAAAAAACTAGAACTAATTTCAAATTTGTCAGCTTTACCGTTAAAAATTAAAAACGAACCAAAATGAAAAAAAAAAAAATAACAAAATCCAAAAATATGTTGTTTGCTTAAATTTTGATATATGTTTTGAGCATTTGTTTGACAGACGAGTCAATTAAATATTTAAATTGTTTCTAAAATGTTGAAATTCATCAAAATGTGCGCTCTTCACACGATTCTTCACTTGAGTTTTTATTTTTTTGTTTTTGTTTTGTGTTTTAAAATCTTTGAACATCGATTCTTCTAATTTGTTTTTTTTTTTTGTTTCTGCTACGTTGTCTTCTGCTTTTTATGCTTTGTCTCCTTCGTCTTTCGCTTCGTCTCCTTCGTCTGCCTTTTCATCTCCTTCGTCACAGTCAACTTTTAACTTCTTTGGCTTCAATTCGTGCAAAGCTTGAGTTGGAAATTAAAGTTTTTTTCTTAGTTTTTTTCTTTTTGCGAGTAGTCTTCTTCAAGTCTTCTTCTCTGAAGTCTTGCTCAGTGCTCTTGTCACGAGAGACACACACACACACACACACACACACACACACACACACACACACACACACATATGCGAATAAAAGGAAGCAGAGCAAAAAGCAATGCAACAAATACCCCAATGGAAAAGGAAGCCGCTTTAAAAATACTCTGTTTATGTGAATACAATATCATGATAATCTTAATTAGGCCTGTTCTGAAATTCTTACGTTTTTGAAAAGTACAGAACAAATGAATTCGCATAACTGTGCTGCAGTGGCATAGAGAAGGGGGGTTTAATGGCATCAAGAGGGGCCCAAAACTTGATTGTGAATCATATTTCTTAAAAAATAAAATATTTTATTATTATAAATAAATTTGCTCAAGACTAAGGCCAAGCCCCCCTCCACCCGTCTCACCCTACGCCACTGCTAAAACAGCGTGCAATTTTTTCATGTTTAAGTAAAACGCATAAACGTTCAAACAAACGGGAAAATGGGAATTGTTTGTTACTCTGCTCAACTCCTCTGCTCCGCTTCCCCCCTGTCCCCCTCTTCCACATACGCCCAGTTCGGCCACAGAGCTTCAGCTCCAAAAATGGAGCAACAGCAACAACAACAACAAAAAACTGGACTCTGGTCCCAACCAGACTTAAGAGGGGAACGTTTGAAGTGGCAGCAAGGGAGACAGCTGGAATGGAGTTTGGGGTTTACGCGCTAAGCCAACACACATCAGCAGCAACAACAACAACAACAACAGCAATCGAAAACTTGTTTTTGGCGATGATTCAGGCAGCAGCAACAACAACTGCAACAACAACAACTTGGATGTCCAGCAGTGTTGCCATTTCAGCCTTTTCCGGCTAGATCTGTCCTTTTTTCCGACGAACAAAAATATTAACTCTGTGATTTTAAATTCGATTGAAAACCAAATAAAAGTAGAAAGAAGAAAGAATGAATGAAAGAATGTAAAACAACAAATTACAGATTAAATAAAGAAAAACATTTAAGTCCACTTTAGCTTCGTTTTTTCCTCTAAAAGCCAAAATGATAAAGGTTCACCTCAGCGTAAAACATACCCTGTACGAAAATCTAACCTTTATTTCTTGGGATTGATTTAGAAATTTAAAATTTGTTTTTGTATTTATTAGTCAAGAATTTCATAGGAAAATAAAAAAATGTTCCTATTTGCTCAAAAATACAATAAAAAAAGAGAAAAAAAGTTTGATTTACCATTTTTAATGTTTTTATTGAAAATGATAAAAATCTTGTTTTTTTTGAAGAAAAAAAAAATGTTAAGCTACAAAGTTAAAGATATATTACGCTTAAACTATTAGATATGCCTAAAAATGTTGTAACATATTATATATATATATATACATAAACTATTTGTCCTTTCTGTACCTTTTTTTTTTTTTATTTATTTATCCTTTTTTTCAGCTTTTTTCTGGTCGATTTATGTTGTATTTTTGGGGAGTAACTGGCAACACTGTTGCAAAGGCCAAAAGGCAGCTGTAACTCTGAAACATTTCTTTAGCATTCGTCGTTTTTTTGTTTGGAGTACAGTTTGGCATTTCTTAGCTTCCTCTGATCGATGCTTGTTGATAACAATATTTCAAAGACACAAAGATAGTTAGTTGAACTAATCGATACATACTCGATAATCGATACTCGATACTTGTAGAGCTACAACAAGCTAAATTATTTAAAAGAACAAACGCAATGTAAAATGAAGTCGCTTTTAAGGAACATTTAAACCTACCTTTATAGAAATCTGAAATAGAAGCTCACATAAATATACATTTACATGTATATATGTATATATATAATATCTATATAAGAAATATATATAATACTGTTCAACCTGACTGATTGACTGACTGACTGGTTGACTGACTTATTGACAGACTGACTGACAGACTGATTGGCAACGTTCGCACGGCCCAAACCATAAAAGTTGGAAAGCTGCATTTTTGAAAGTTGTTGCATAATATGGAAAATTCAGTCGGGAAATGTGGAAAAATCGCGAAAAACTATTCCATGAACAGCTTCAAACTCATTTTCAAAGTTAGTTATGAAAATTCAACAATGACTGCACACCAATTTTCAGGAAAATTCAGTTCTATGGGTGGAAATTGTGTTCTTTGCATAATATTCAGTTTAAAAGTCAGACATACCAGAATAGAAACAACGTTGGAAAATGATCGGAAAACTTTTGCAAGCAACTTGTTTATGGTTTTCGGCCTGAAATTCGTTTTCAAATAAAAGAAATTCGAATATAATTATACTGTTTTTTTAATTTTTTTGAAAAAAAAGAGAAAAGAGCTTATTGGGTTTGTGAAATGTCCGTCTGTCCGTCCGTCTGTCTGTCTGTATGAACACAGGTTTTTTCCACAGTTTTGAAGCTAGGAGCAACTAAACTTGGTGTACATGTACCATAGTCAGACAAAGTGTCAAGACTCCCACAGCCACAATTTTGAAGATAAAGCTTTTATTTTTGGTACACATGTATGATTAATCAATGTCTTTCGGATGTGTACATTCCAACACGATCGGATAAATAGCACCAAAGTTATGAAAGAACTTATTTTCCCTGTCTCAGCAGGCAGAAACAACAGAAACAACAAAGCAAAACATATATGTATACCTGTACCTAAGTACCTGTACTAGAGTAATCTTACTTGTTTATTTTGTATTTTGTTAAATTTTTTTCTTAAATACAAAAAAGTTTGAGTTCTGAAACAAAAAAATTAAAAAATATAAATTTTATTAAAATTTTTAATTAATATTAAAAGTTGAAAATTGCATTTTTTGATCTAATTGGAGTTTTATAATATTGTCTCATGTTGTTGTTGTATTGGGCGGCAATCAATTACTTTGCGTTGTTTTTGTTGTCTTTTTGCGTAAATGAACTTTTTTTTGCTTTTGATTTATTTTTCATTATTTGAAAATTTGCTTTATTTTTTGACGTTGTTGTTGTTGCTGTTCTGCTTTTGATTCATCGCTTCACATCTTTTTTCCCTTTTGCTCTTCCTCTGTTTCTTTCTTTTGTATTGTTTATTGTTCTTCAGCGCCTACGCGCAAGTTACTTCACGTCTCTTGTCTTCACCTCACCCACTCCCACTGCCTCTCCGCTGCCTCACTCTTCCTTCTTCCGTTTCAGTTATTTCGTCTCAGTATCTGTATCTGAAATTTTGAGTTTTGTTGTTTTTGGTTACTTCATTTTCTCACAGACTCTCTCACTTTGCCGCATTCTGTTTTGCTTACTTCTTCTTGCTGTCAGCTCTCTTTCTCCCTCTCTCGCTCTTTTTGACTTTTATCTTTTTTTATGCTCATTTTCGGTGATCAATCAAACTCAAACGCAACTTCAGCCGCAACATGTTCGATCTGCTCTCTTGCTCTCTCTTCTCTCTCTCTTCGCTCATATTCTCATTGATCTGCTTTTAATGCTGTTTCTCTTTGTTCAATCTGTTTTGCAGCTTAATTGTGTCTCCTTTTTGAGCATTATCCATGGATCTTCGCCGCTTGCCATGTGAAACAAATCAAATAAGGTAAGTTTTCAAACTTAAAAATTTAGAACTAAGATAAACATAATATAAAATTATAATATCATATTAATAAAGTTGAAAAATAAGAAGAAAAAAAGAAGAAAAATATAGAAGATCTTCCGCATTTTTCTGGTCTTTTTTTTTGCACCCCTAATCATAATAAAGAAAATATAAGATCTAACTTAGAAAAATTGAGATAAATAAAGCTTGTCTTAATATGTCTACCACCTTTAGAATTTTATATAATTATAATTAAAATAACGCAAATAAAGAAAACTATTAAAACAATTACAGCCAACTTATTTGAAAAATTATAACAAACATCGATAAAGGAAAACAAAACTAATTGAGAATATGAGCAACTCCGTAGTGGCGTAACGTGACATTTGTACGACAAAAGTAAAAAAAAATTGAAGTCAAATTTTAATATTTTTGTTCTCTTATTTGCGAATTATTTAAGAAGCATAATATCCAGTAAAAGAAATCACATCAATCGACCCCAAGGATTTGATGATATAAGCAAAAATGAGTGTGACGTAACGTTACAAAACACGGAAGTGGGTTTTGGCTTGGATTACAAAATTGCAAAACCCTGCGAATTGACCAAGACTTTTTGTACAAAACTTATTTATCAAGATTTGAAATGATACAAGTTTGTTTTGTAAGCTATGAAATTCAAAATATGTTTTTTATTTAATTTTTTATTATTCTTAGTATATGGCGTAACGTTACAGGGCGTAACGTTAGCAAGTTTGTTATTGCCGCTAGTTTTTAAAAGCCTTTTAATCTTTCATGCCATACAAATTATTATAAATAAAATTTGTATTATCAACTTTTATTATAAAAATTAAAAATAAGTTTTATCCAACAGTTTGCAATTAAAAATTGAAATTTAATTGTTATATTTTTATGTTATATTATATTATTTTAGGCTCAATAAAATTTTAAAAATTTATAAATTACTATAATTTTGTAATTTTTGAAATCAGCTTTAATCAACAAGCAAAAAAGAAAAACAAAAAAAAAACTGAAACTGCAACTTTTCAAAATATGCAGCGTTTTTTTTTCCAAAGTTAAACATTTTGCCGCTGAGGCGTTAATTAGTTATTACAACAACAAGAACAACAATAGAACGATCGAAACAGACAAAGGGAAGAGGGTAGCAAAGGGAAGGGCAGCGGAAGCGGGAGGGGTAGCAAAATGGCCCACATATGTTTTACGTTTGGGATATCAAATGACGCGAAATGCATATTTGTTCAAACATATGAATGTTGTCTAGACTCTAGACCTGAGAATGTAAGTGTCGCAACTTGTTGTTGTTTTTATTTTCTTTTTTTTTAAGTGTGACATTGTGTGTGTGTGTGTGTATGTGTGCGTGTGTGTTTGTGTGTGTGTGTTTGTATATGTGTGTGCGGCTATTGAACTTTACTTTTTGGGCACGTATATTCACATATTCACATACAATAGACTTCTACAGCTGTGCATTGTAGTTCAATTGAACGAGTTAGTTCAGTAGTTCAATTAGTGAACAAACTAAGTTTTAGTTCTTAACTTCTTCCATACTTGTTTGGTGTTTTAGAAACCGAAAAAACGTTTAAGCTTTGTGCATTTTTAAATGTGTTAAATAAAAATTATAATATATCAAATAAATTAATTGAAGTAATGAACTGAATCAAATGTATTCTAGTTAATTTGTACTAAGTGTTCAATTAAGTGCTAGTTCAATTGATAACGTTGAATTGTGAACTAGTTCAATTGAGTGCTAGTTCATTTCAGTGCTAGTTCAATTGATTACGTTCAATTGTGTACTAGTTCAAATGAACTGATTCTGAACGTTTGAATACAACTCAAATAATGCAAGTAAGGAGTACAAAAGAAGAACAACGATGATAAAGTCATATTCATTCACATGCAGTTAAATGTATGTATGTATGTGTGTGTAGATGTGTGTAGATTTGTGTGTGTGTGTGTGTGCGCCTGTTACTCATACATCATTTGGTCATAAATTTAAACGTCATTTGACAAATATGGCGTCACACGAAATGTCTTCAAATGGCGAGTAGAAAACGAAGCGGAATTGAAATGATTTATAATGCTCACATGCATGTTTCACAAACAACAAGAACAACAACCAAAACAACAACAACAACAACAAGCGCTGCTCTAAGCAATAATCATTATATTATTTTAATATAATAACAAACTTCAGACACGAAATGAACAAGAAGAAGAAACAGGAAACGCAGTCAACCATCTGGCTAAAAGTAGAGCTCCTTTTTGGATCCTTTGCTTTCCTTTTTGCTTGGCGTGCCTGGCTGTCATGATTATACGATTTAGGATTCAGTCATAACTCTCCCCCTTCCCCCACCCCCCACAAACTGGAAACGGAACCTGTAATGATTACGAGCCACAAAACATAAACCACAATTCAGAGTTGAGCGAAAATTGGCAGTCGTTTTTCGAACATTGAGAATTGAATACACTGAGAAAAGTTCAAGTTACAAAATGTACACGAGAAAAAAAAAAACAAAAAACTAGAACGTTGTGAATTCAAAAAGTACAAAATTCAAAACTAAACTTATTGATTAATACATATGTACATACATATGTATATATGTATTATAAATGGTGTTCATTGACAATGATATGTTTTAAATATACAACTGGGAATCGAACTCGCGGTCGTGTTTATTGGAGCCGAATGCCTTCCCACTAGGCTACAGTCGTCCATTCAAATCTGAACTTGAATACAAATTTGTTACTTATTTAAAGAAATATACAATTAAAACACGTTCTTAAAACAGTTTATGCATAATTACATAATTATTTTGAAAATTGTATTTTTAATACAACTTTCTTAATTAATTAAAAAAAAAATAAATAAAATATGTGTTCAATCATGTTTATTGCTTTCAAAATAATTTGCAGTTATCAAGTTTAGATTTAGAAATTTAAAAAGAAAATAAGTTTTATGAAAACTTTTCCAAATATTAAGAAATTAAAAATGTAGAAAGAAAATAAGTTTTCAAAAAAATGTTCCAAGAAATTTAGCTTCAAATTTAATAATCAAAAAAAATCTTTCTATTTTTCATAAAAGGTATTAAAGTTTATATCTTTTTAAGATAAAGTTTTGTTAAAATTCTGCTCTTAAAATTTGGAATAAAAAAAACAAAAATTTCTTAAAATTTTACATAATACTGTAATTCCTTAAAATTTAATAGGAGAATTTTTAAAATTATTCCTTAAAAAAAAACACTAAGAAATAAGTAATAAAAAAGTTTGCTCTCTTAAAAAAAATCAAATAAATAAGAGTAACTAAGTTGTTATATAAAGAGAGCTGTTCTGGTTTTCACCTTGCGAATTTGAAATTTTGATAAATTTTTAAATTTTCAGTAAACTATTGAATTGAAATCTAGTTCAATAGCAACTTTGTACAAATGCAAGTGAATTCAAACCCCAAAATCTGATCAAATGTATAAATATTATAAATCTGAAAAAACCTTGATTAGAGAATTTGATATCATATTAAAAGAACTTCAATTGTACGTATAATAAAAAAACGACTCGCAATGCTGACTAAAATTTGTATACAGCTTGCAACAATCAATAGTGCCTCAGAATAACTTGAACATTGTGACTTTGATCAGTTTTGTGCAGGAAAAATAAGAAAAGCAAATATAAAGAAAAGAAAAGAACACTTATGCCTGCACTTCTCACTCCTCTCTCCACTGCACTTGTTGCATGAAAAGTGTTTTTGGGGTACGTCCGACAATGCCGCTGGTCATAAATCAAGTGCCAAAACTGCAGACTGCAGTTTGTAGTCAAAGTGAGGATGTTGCAAGGGAGGCAAGATGAAGACGAAGATGAAGACGGAGACAGAGACCGTTATGTCAAGTGGCAGCCAAGCGAACGAACGCTGGCAACGAACTTGAAAAACTGCCGCAAATGTTGCAGCGTTTTGCGAGGCGCAACGCACAGATGCCTCAAGCATAAGCATAAGCATATATATATATAAATATATAAGCACAATTCATATATGCATCTATATCTATAAGTATGCATGGCCCTGGCAACGAGACGAGACATTCCCTCCATAAAGTATTTCTTACTTGATTTTCTTTCGTCTTTTTTATACACTTGCGTGGGGTATTATAACTTTTATTGTGAAATATATAACCTTTTCAAAAATATGTATATATATATATATATATTAACTCATGGAACTGAAAATAAAAGTAATTCTTTTGTAATCAGGAATTTCAGGAATCATTCTTTTTCTTAAGATAAAGAATTGAAATGAAGAATTAAAATGAAATAAAAATCAATTCTTCGAAAATTTCAATTTTCAGCAAACATTCTTTTGATTTTGAATAAATAAAAACCTTAATTCTTAAAGAAATAATTCGATTTGAATTCAATTCATTTTCAAAAATTGAAGAATGCTGTCCGAAATATCATTTACTCAAAGCATTAAATCAAATTTGAATTCAATTCCTTGACAAAGCTGTAAAGAATTCTTAAAGAATTAAAACAAATTCCAAGTCAATTCTTTATCTATTCCAAAAGAAGGAATTCTTTGTGAACTCAAATTAAAAAAAATAGTAAGTTTTCCTATACCAAACTTGTCTGCAAGGTAGGGTATACATATTCGACCAAACATAACTTTTATTTCTCGTCTTTTTTTTTCTATTTTTTTCCTGTTTTTTTTTTTGCCACGCCTTGTGCAAATTTGCGTTTGGCTCGCAGTTATTTCCACACATTTAATCATATTTCTTTTGTGCTTTATCAAACTGTTATTAAAAAGTAAATCATACGCACTTACTTTAAAAGCTAAACAGTTGAACACAATTTAAATCCTTTTTTGGTTTGCTTATTTTTTTATTAATTTATTTATATTTTTTTAATGACGACTAAGAAATTTAAAAAAATATAATAATTTAATACTTAAATTAAACACAAGAAAAAAAAATTGAATATTTATATTAAAAACCAAAATACTAATATTGAAATTAAATATTAATAACGCAAATTGCAACTCGGGGCAACCCCAAATCCTTATAATAAGTATGGTCAGACAGCCAGATCAGAAAACTTTTTTTCGGTTTCCAGAATACCAATAAATGCCAATTTCTGTGAAATTTTGTGGCACATGAATTGAGTGCAATGCTGTTTAATTCAAAAACCAAACAAAATTCGTTCTTCAATAGTTTATATTGAAGATTTTGTAAGAATCTGTGATAAATTTTAAAATCACAACTATTGTGTCAAAATAATTGTTAATGTATAAATTATTGCTGTATTTCAAAAATGCATAAATTTCCATGCATACGTTCGAAATTGTAATCAAACATTTTTGTTTTCTTTTTATTTTTTTTTGGTATTTTCGCTTTCTGCCAAACAACTTTGAAATAAGTTAAAAATCAATTTGAACATTGTAAAAGTGTAGCTAAAATATTTGAATTGTTTTTCTTGTGCTACGCTTTGCTTTGTTAAGCAAAAATAAAAAAACGAAAAACAATTGAAAACATTTACAAAAGCATTTATAAAGAATTTGATTTGTTGTTGTTCGTTTTTATATACTTTTTTGGTTTTATATTAAACGAGAGTTGAACAGAAATCAGTTTCAATTGATAATCTTATCTCGCAGTTGCTTTATTTTGAAATCAATGCCATAAATTCCATAAATAAAAACAATGTCTTGTTTTCTTTTTGTATGCTTCTTGTCTTCTTCTTCTTGAAAAGTGCAAACGGAGCAGCATATCTTGTTAGTTGTAAGTTTTTGATATGTTGTAGTAGTACCTGACAGCAGCTTATACTTGCCACAAATCAATGAGTAATGCATTACTCAACTATATCTTGTTTTCGACTTGTATACCCTGGATGAAAGGGTAGAACTTGAAAGGTAGTTGGGTATCTACTTTTCGATTATTTGTCTGTTCTTACTCTACGTTCTCATTGAAACTGGGAAATATTAGAGCCAAAGATCAAAAATCAAAAACTTAATACAAAATTGTGGAATACAGCAAAAAATTAAAATCAAAATTATAAATAACTCTTAAGTTTTCAGTTTTAAAATTTGAATCACTAATAAAAATTATTTTGTAACTTTTACTATTTAAATCTGATATAAAGTTTCAGGAATAACTTTTGTTCCATTTCAAAAATCAATAATTCGTTTTAGAAGGTTTTTTTGTTTTGAAAAATATTCAGTTTATTTAAAAAAAAAGTGCTTATTGGGAACACAAAACGTGTCAGATTGACTGAAAAAGATTTTCCGAAATTTAAAAACCAATAAAAAAGCTAAAATTTATTTATTGAATGCAAATTCGGAAAACTGAACTGATTGAACTCAAGAGCTGTTTGAGCAATAGCTCTTTAATTTGGCATATCTTAACAGTTTGTACCACAAATATCATAATAATCTGTTGATCAGTTAAGAAGATTATTATTAAGATTAATAAATGTTATACAGTCTCGAAGTCTAGAGTTTATTGTTTGGTAACAAACATATATTTTTCTTACTCGTGTTAGATTGACTGAAAATTTAAAATATTTTCTTAATTTTGTATATTTAAAAGTTATTTAAGAAAATATGCACCCAGTTTGGCTTCAATTTACTTTAGTTGAGCTACTTTTGTAACCTTACAGCTTATCTGTTTGTTTAGCAAAATACTTTTCCACTTTTTTATTTTTATTATTTAGTTTTTTGTTCTTCATTTTTTTTTTTTCAATTTTTTGTATTCTTTTTGAGCAAAAGACAAAGCCATTGCCATTGCCGCAAGCATCATCATCAGCTGAGACGGGGCAGGGTGAAACGGGGTAATGTTGCTTGTTGCTTGCTGTTGTTGTTGGTTTTTGATGTTGTTGTTGTTGCTGTTGTCGGTTCGGCATGCAACTCGCACGCGCATCAATTCTAAGCATAAAACGCGCGACAAAGCAAAAATAAAAAAAAAATTAAATAAAATACAAAAAAAAAGAAGCAACAATCGCAACGCCTTGTCGCAACCTAGCTGACTCGACTCCACCCCACCCAACCCTACTCAATGCTACCCTGCCGCAGTCCTCAGTTCTCAGTCCTTATCAGCGAGTGTCGAGGTATCTTCAAGTGTAATGAGGCGCGTCGGTTGTGGATGGGCTTAACAAAGGGGGAAGGGATAGGCAGGGCAGATTGGGAATGGAAAGAAGCGGGTAAGGTAGAGAGTTAGAGCAGGGGCTGTGTGTAGGGGACAGGGGCAGGGGTACCGCAGTTGATGGTCGTCGGCATCTTCTTTTCAATTTGCTTTACACTTTGCTGCAGCATAATTATGTTTTTTTTTTTCTGAAAAAAATTGAACAAATAAAGTGTATTGGGCTTGTAAAATTTGACGTTTTGAGGAATTTTATTTATTTTATTTAGAAACTTCTTAAATTCGAAATATTGAATTAATTACATTACACATTACATTATATAGTTTATATAGTCGGAAATGCTTCCTTCTGCCTGTTACACACATTTGCAGTACTTTATAACTCCCTTTTTCCCATTTTTAATGGGAACAGGGAGTAAAAAGTAAAAGGAGTTTGGAAAGAAACAGCGTATACTGCAATCGGTACCATTTTGATAACTCGTTCTTTTTGCCTTGTTCGCTTTTTTTTTTGAGCTTGAAAAAAACGCTTCTTATTTATATTCTGCTGCTGCTGCTTTTGGCTCAACTTTTGAGGCGATGTCGCCGTCTGCGTCGCTGATAACACAAAATCAATAAGTAATAAGATAACGGTAACCCCAAATAGCAAAAGTGAGTATATGTATGTGTGTGTGTGTGTTTGTGTGACTGTGTGTATGTGTGTTTGCCTGTTGATAAGCAGTTGGTTGCTCCACAACATGCCCAACTCCACCCTCAAAACCCCGACCCAACTCCACCCCCAAAACCCCCAAAACCCTTACCTACTCCGAACTCCAACCCACCCCTCCCCATCCCACTCTATCCACGAACAAACTGGAATGCTAAACCAAAACGTGAATGCAGCAAACAGCGGCTGCCTTTTCAAATGACAATCGCAATGAAAATGTTTCGTGGTAACGACAACAACAACAGCAACAACAACAACAACATTCATTACAATAATAACAACAACAACAAGAGCAACAACATCAAGAGCAACTACAACAACAATATCAGCAGAAACAAACTGAAACAGCAGAAGATGTTGAAAAAGTGGACGGGTATCGATGATAAAGATGATGATGTTGAGAAGCCGGCATACAGACAGACAGACAGACAGACGAGGCAGCCCGTCCAATAATTGCGTAGCCTGCCACAGTGGAGCAAATTACATTTCTCCTACTTCAATTAATTTAAATTTTTTTTTTTTTTATTTTTATTGGATTTATCAGTTAATCAATTAACAAATTAAAATCAAAAATTCATTTTTAAATTTTTTTGAAAACAAAAAGAAAAAGAGTATATCACTTCTTTGATTGATCTGACCAAAAAACATTTGACCACGCACACTTCCGCCCCCACAAATGAGCAAAGTCTGTATCTCCCACACCCCTTTAGCTAGAACCACCAAATTTTGTAGGTCGAGTTCTTTTGCCCTATTAAATAGATTGGATAAAAAAAATTTGGCCACGCCCAACTCCGCCCTTGCAATCGAGCAATGTTTGTTTTTCGTAAACCTGTAGAACGGGCCCAACCAAATTTAAATTAATGCTAAAACTTGAAAGATTTGAGCAAAAATACAATTGCCATGCCCACTTCTGACTCCGCAAAGAGGCAATTTCAAAATTTTTCAAACTAGTTTAATATTTAACGTGTTAATGTGCTATATTTTCTTCAAACATTGTTTTTTTTTTTGTTACTTTTTTTATAAGTTGTTAAGTTCCAAGTTAAAAAAAATCAAATATTTCTAACGTTTTTCTGTTGTAAAACTTTTATTTTTGTGCCACTGTGCGGCAGCTTGAACTGCAATATGCTCTACGCTCATTGCACACTGGTGCGTTGCTGTATTTTTTTGCTGTTGATGTTGCCGTTACACATTTACCATTTCCCATTTCCCACTTCCCTTTTAACCTTACCTCCCCTACCCATTAATGCACACAATTCCATTCAGTTAGCCCCTTTTTGGCTGTCATCATCATCATCATTGTCATTGTCATTATCATTATCATTATCATCAGCATTGATTGTGTGAAGCGTTCTGTACAATAGTTGGCATTTATGCTTACCTTTCTTCTACTACATTTTTTATACTCTGTTTTCCAAAATGGAAAAAAACAGTATACTGTGTTTGTGAAATTTTCGTCCGTGCGTATGAACGCAGGTTTTTTCAACAGTTTTGAAGCTAGAGTAACCAAACTTGGTATACATGTTGGTATATACCATAGGCAGACAATGTGTTAATTGATCGGCCAGATTGGACCACTTTAACATATAGCTGCCATAGGAATGATCGGCCTAAGATTAAGCACTTTTCACGACTATATCTTATAGCTGCCATAGGGACAATCGCTTGAAAATAAGTTTTTGCATGAATAACTAATTTTTTTCAAGACAACTCAATTAAACTCACTTTACCTAAGTTATGGGACCTTTTATACAGGCTGACAAAATTTCATAAAAATCGGAACACTATATCCTACAGCTTTCATAGGAACGATCGATTGAAAATAAGTTTTTGTATGAAAAACTTTTTCGTTTTTCAAGATAAGTAGTCTTTACAAAAATTGAATTTATTCAACATACAGAAAACAGAGTATATCGCAGTCGGGTCCTCCCGACTTACTTGTTTTTGTTTGTATAATTCTTTCTTTCTTCTTCTTGTTGCTCCTCTTTGGTGTTCAATTGCGCGCTTACCTTTTGAGTAGCATTCTTGTTCTTATTCTTCATATTCTTATTGTGGTATTTGTTCTGCTGCTCATTCTCATTCTCCTTCTACTTCACTTTCTCCTCGACTTATCAAACTTATATGACGAGCTTGACGATGCTCTTTGATTACAGCTATCAATCGGTTCACTTCGGTTAAGTTCGGTTCAGTTTATTTCGATTCGTTTTTGGTTCGTTCAACTTAAAGTTGGCTATGGAATTTATCATTGTTGCTATTGTTTGCCCTCAACCAGCCGCAGACACTTTGCAAAATCATTTTGTCTGTTTGAGTGTTTACTTCCCCCTTTGCAATACCTTTCACCCCTTCTCTTACATCCTACCCCTGTCCTTATCGCTTTTTGTTCTCTTTGATAAGAGCTGTTGCATTTTGCAGCAAATAGCTAAATATGTATACAGTTCTCTGTTGATATTTGTTTTTGATGTCGCAAAACTGAACACAGGAAACGCAACAAAGTCGACAATATAGCTATCTATATAAGTACACACATACAGATATAGCTGTTTTGTCATCATATACTATTTATATGCGAAACATAAGCTGTATATCCGTTTTAAGCTCTAATTTTAATTTTTTTTTTTTTGCTTAAAAAAATCATTACCAAGATTGTATCACAAGATGTATCACAAAATTCTTTTACTTCATAGCTACTATTATGATAAACCTCAAAAACACCACAACTCCGTAGTGGCGTAACGTGACATTTGTACTCCTAAATATAAAAAAAAATTTAAAAAGTCAAATTTAAAATACAAATTTTCTTCCTATTTGCGAAGTATTTAAGTAGCATAATTTTCAGTTAAGGAAATCACACCAATCGACCCCAAGGATTTGATGATATAAGCAAAACACGGAAATGGGTTTTGGCTTGGATTACAAAATTGCAAAACTCTGCGAATTGCCAAAGACTTTTTGTACAAAACTTTTTTTTATCAAGATTTGAAATAATACAAGTTTGTTTTGCAAGTTGTAAAATTTAAAAACTGTCTTTTATTTTATTTTGTATTACTCTTGGTATGTGACGTAACGTTACGGGGCGTAACGTTACAGGGCGTAAAGTTAAGTTAATTTCCGTTGATTTTGCACTATATTCAATATTTCAATAATGAAAACTTAAATATCAAAAACTATCTATATTAATATAGATAATAAAATCTAAAATTATTAAATATTATAGAAAAATTAATGTTGAATTTTTAATATAATATATTACTCAAAAATAATTATTGTTTTTGTAAAATTGTATCTAAATAAACAAAATTATAAAATAAATGAAATTTTATCATAAATATTGCAAAAGTCAATTCCCTTTCAGTGTGCTCATTTTCTAGACTAGATTTTTCGTATTGATTTCACTTGACATGGACATCTACAATTGTATATTAAATAATTAGATAACTGAATTCTCGAGCTTAAAGCACTTTCAACTTTGAGCTCGAACATTTCTTCCAAGTGACTTTTTGAATGATTAATGTTAGCAAAAGTTATATAACAATTTCCAAAAGCATCTCCTCGAGACAGTTCTATGTAGAACAAAAGTAGTTGAGAGTTGCTCTGATTTGAATTGTTTTGCGAAAATGATTTGCTAATTTGTAAATGGCTGCTTAATGTTTTATTGTTTAATGGCCAAAACAGCAAAGTGGCTAGAGAAAAAGTCAAAGAGATAAAGATAAAGAATAAAAGAAATTTTGTGATACAATTCTTAATTATCAGTTGGCATCTAGCTTTACTTCATTTACTTTGCGTCTCAAGTTAAGTTAAGAAAGTCATTTGTGTTTATCTTTTCTTCTGTGTATTCGTACAGCAGCTGTTGATAAGCACATAAAGATTAGGCAAAAAATACAATAATTAAAATATGCAAGCTATGCACACAATGAAAATACAATTTCAATTAACTAGCTCTCTGTCTTGAAAAACTTTCAAAAGTAGGTCCCAGCCTACTCTGTCAAGGCATTAAATTCGCAATATCTGCACAAAAACGGAAGTCCGAACAGGCTAAAAACTTAGCGCTGCTTCGTCACTAGCGTGGACTGATGTCCACAGTGTTGTATATTTGTATTTATTTGCTTAAATATTTTTCCAATAATACTATCGATAATATCGCTGTTTTATTTTACCTATCGATAACACGTGCATCGATCGTTTTGCCATCTCTATTGTATAAAATCAAAGAAATTTTCGAAATTCATCAAGTATTTAGGCATTGAAACTTAAGTAATTGCCCAGCACACACAACAAACACACACACACACAAAATACACACACACACACACACAGCGAATTCATGGTGTATTTTTAATAGTTGCTGTGTTTACTTTCCCCCCTCTTTCTTTTAGCCCCCTTCTCTGTCATTCACTGTGCAGCTATCGGCAATGCTTTAGCAACTGCTGCTTTTAGTGCCTGTTGTCATTTTTATTTATTTACGATTTAAATTTAACGCACAAAAACGGCACAGAATATGCACAGTGTGTCGCAGGATATCTGATGCTCTCCTGCGCTACAGTGAGGCAAACCACGCAAATTTCAAATAATAAAAAATATAAATAAAACTTTTTGCTTATGAAAATATTACAACTAAACTCGCTAGTACTCAATTGTAGTATGTTACACACATGCTGACAATGTTTTTATCAAAACTGCATTTATAAATCTTGAACCATTTAAGATATCAATTTAAATTTTCGCAAAGAGTTTCCTGAAAACGAGCCACTGTACGCCAAAGATAACTTTTCTTTCTTGTTTTCAATATAGTTTGGAGAAAATCAAAATTTCTGAGATTTCTGAGATTAATTTCGGGCCATATATACATATATATCATTATCTATATCTATATCAATATCTAGGAATAATTGCTGAAAATCTGATTAAATTCCTTAAAGATTTGAATCAAAAGTTCAACTCAATAACTTTTGCGCCACTGTCTGCTGCTGTTGCTTTTGTTGCTCTTCTTACTTTCCTCTCCTCTCCCTGCACATCAAGCATGCTCGCCCGTCTGTCCCGTTCCGTTCCGGACATTGTGTCAGGTCTCCTTGGGCCTGCCGCCTGTGCGTGTGCTTTATCTATTGTCCTTTTAATTTCAATTCTCATGTGGGTTTTACGCTTAGTGCACATTATTCATTTATGTTTTTTTTTCCACCCTACAGCCCTCTCTCTCTCTCTCTCACTCACTCACTCTCTCTCTCGCTCACTCTCACTCTCGCATTTGTCTCGTCAGAGTTTTGTTTTACGCTGGGCTAATTTTTGTTTCTTTTTGTTTTTTTCTGCTGCTGGTGCTGCTGCTGATCGCTAATCTTATGTTAATTTATCATACACACAGCGGGCGGCTATTTGTATGTGTGTGTATGTTTATATATGTGTGTGTGTGTGTGTGCCAGCTGTTGGCGTTTAAAACACGCTGCTCTCGAAAAGCGCGGCAAAGGGACAAGACATGAGACCAAAAAAACACGCAGGCAGCGGCTATCCAACTAATTTATCATGGCGTTTAGCTGCCAAGCACAAGAAAAACCACACACACAAGCACACCTGACACACACATGCACACCCACACACGCACACACATTATACTCTTAATAATAAAGATGCAATCGTAAATGCTGAAAACTGCTTCAAAAACAATCGATCAACTCTAAATTTGAGCTAACTTTTGAGGTTTCGCAAAACGTTTGAGTTTTCGCTTTTTGTATTTTTGAATAACACATAAGAAAAAAGTTGTAAGAACCAGGAACCGTAATTATTATAATTGAAAAAGAACAAATTATTAAATAAAAGTCATTGAAAAGTAACTTTTATTCCATGATTTTTAAATAAAAATTGAAAATAAAAGTTTATCATTTTTCTAGGATACTCCATTCAAAAATAGTATTTCTAAAATTTTTCCATGTCTCTGGGTATTTTTTTTTCAGATTTGTTTTTTTTTTTTTAACGCAAAAGCCTTATTTGCACTCCCTGCTAAGAACACAAAAAAAATAAATAAAATAGATTTAAACTAAAAAAAAAAAAAAAAAAAAAAAAAAAAAATATATATATATGATTATTTTTTTAAGATATGGGCATTTCCGCCAGAACGTCCACCAGCACCGAAAATTGCAAAGTCATATTTAGAACCTTTTACTTCCGAATATGCTTTAATCTTATTAAATTGTTAGATATTGATTAAATCTAACAGTTTACAATCCAGTTTAATAACTATCATGAGCAAATCGCCTCCAATCTGCAAAAATGTCTTTTTTCCCTTATTTTGTTCATTTTAAGACCGTTTTCTCTTTACTATTTACGTTGTCATATGAGCTGATACTTGATGAAAAATATTTCTTAAACATTCAATAATATTAACAACTAACTAACAAATATGATAAGCGATCAATTTGAACAAGCTTAGATGTAAACATTCAAGTGCAAAGTCAACGGAACATACTTAGAGTAATAAAAAATCAATAAATTTTTTTTTTAAATTTCATAATTTGCAAATCAAACTTGTATTATTTCAAATTGTGCTAAAAAAAATGTACAAAAAGTCTTGGTCAATTCCCAGAGTTTTGCAATTTTGAAACCCAAGCAAAAATCCACTTCCGTTTTTTGTGACGTTTCGCCACACTCATTTTAGCTTATATCATCAAATCCTTGGAGTCGATTGTTGTGATTTCTTTAACTGAATATAAATAAATTTAAATACTTCGCAAATAAGAAAAAAAAAATTATTAAAATTTGAGTTCTTCAATGTTATTTTTTATATTTTACTCGAAAATGAAAACAGGACTGACTTGAAGTAGCTGAGAAGTCGAACCAAAACAATTAGGGAGAAGCGAGAAGCGAAATGAAGCTCAATTAGAGAAGCAATGCACTGGAGAAGTTCAAGGCACAATTTGCTTTTTGCTAACTATTTGCATTGATTGCATAAAATTAAAAGAAATTTCTTCTTTTGCTTCGCTTTTATGTGTTGAGTTTGAAATTAAAATGTAAAGTGTGAGAAAATCGATTAAACGCTTTTTGTTACTTTACATGCATAAGTAATCGTAGTTTATATAAATTTATATAAATCTATATGTATGTGTAGACGATTGTGGTCTATAAAGGATAATTAAAACGGAACCCTGAGGAAATGCAGATTTAACGCCCAATATGCTCTTCTCAGCTCAGCTCTGACACTTTGGCATTGACATATTTCCAAAGGCGAAAAGAAGACTCTTCAAATTTGCATGTGCAAATATTCAACAAAAATTGCGATAACTTTTCGATATGCACAGTGGTGGGACAAAGGGGAGAATGGAGAAAAACCCCTTGATTGTTTGTTTGCTTTTTGTGGGTTGAGGCAAGAAGTAACATGCATCATTGTAGTCGTTTAGTCAAACAAATCGCCATTATATGTAAATTAAAATATCAAATAACAAAATTTCAATGCTCAGCTAAACTGAAAACAAAAAGTTGCAGGCAGAAAAATAACTCATGTAATATATGCTTTCTATATTGATAGCTGACTGTTATGTTCACTAACATTATGTTAACAACTTACTAAATATAAAGAAACTATAAGAAATTCAATTAAACTTACAAGTATGTTAGCTAACATAATGTTGTCTTAAATCTAATAAATGTCTTTTAAAACAATTGCAATATAAACATCAAATAGTATTGCAAATTTCCCATTCAAATACTCCAAAACTGTCACTCATTGTTTTTCTATTTTTCATCTCGTTTCAGGTATGTGAATAAATTTGGCGATCTACTAACGGGGATAAATAGCGGTTTGTATCCAACTACGAAAATCAAATGTAATGTTTCAAATTGGATTATTCATCATACTTATGTAGTTTTTCTAGTGTTTTGGTTTTTTCTTAAAAAAAAGATTAATTTATTTTGTTAAGTTTAAGGTAATCCGTTGATTGATCGATTTTTACGCTATACGATTTATCGATTATCTTATGATTATTTTTTGATAATGTACAATGTAAATTTCTTTTCAGTTTGCTTCTCTTTTCGCTTTGATTCTCTTTTGGCTTGGCTTCTCTTTTTCCCTGGCTTCCCTTTAAATAGATTGAGTCAACAAATTGAATATGAGAACTATAATTGATATGCCAGACATAGAAGATCGAAGCAGAAAACGAACAGAAAATAGAGTATATAACAGTCGGTATTATGCAACAGCAACGTTTGTCAGTTATTTGGTTTACTGTCCGGAGTTGGGAATTATGAAAAATGGGAGCTTGTTAAATGGTTAACATACGAATCAAAATGAATACAATATGCTTCACTTAAATGTCATTAATTGAATTCATTTGCATGAATCAAATATTACAGGTAAATCTATCAACATGTATAATTATACGATATATATGTATATACATATATAACTATTGACTGAACAATTTATGCATTTATTTTTTATTTGTATTAATTAATTGACGCTAGGATAATACAATTAAGAGGCAAAAGGGATGGAGATAAGCCAACATATTTTATGCTTTTTAATGGCCCACATAAACAGTTAACAACGTTTGTGTAAGTGTGTTAGTGTGTGCATGTGTATAAAATCAATTAAAAGTTTTAATTGAAAGATTTAAGTGAAATTAAATGCGCAAAGACTCGAACTTGGTTCAGTGTTTAACCCCTTCCAAAACATATTCAGGCGTTGATTGTCTATGATTTTGAAATAGTTGTATAATAATGCCAAAAGTGGTGGGAAAAATGGGTAAGGGAGATGTATGTATGGGAGATAAAGTGTGGAAAACTCAACTAAATGTCAGTTATAAATGTCAATTGAAAAAGTCTTTGTGAAATAAATCAAAAAGCATCAAGTTTTGTGAAGCTGATATAATTAGCCTAATTTAATTAACGCAAAATGTAAACATTTTGACGAGTTTTCGTTTCATGAAATCGTACATAAACATATAAAACTCTTTCGATCCCTTTGGTCATATAAATATTTGATTTGAGACTGCGCCTGTTGTCAAAAACAAATAATAGCAATGTTTTGGAGAATTAGCTGCTAAAATGGATTACAAAATATGCTCAAGTATTTATATATTTAAAAGCCTTATATTTAAACAGCTGTTATAACCTTGCATTTGAAATCTTATAGGACTTTTTTTTACCAAAGACATGCTTAGAGCTTTAAATATTTTCTTTAAGAATATGCTGAAAACGTATTAAAAAGCTGCTTAGTTAGTTTGTTAGAAACTTGCTTTTAAATTGATCAAAAATCTACTTAAAAAGCTGCTAAAAACTTGAAAAAAAAGCGTTTTAATAAAATAAAAATTTTTATAAAAATGGAAATTAAAACTTAAAAAGAACGGAAAGAAGTGTTCTTAGCAACTGCTTCCTTAAAATCAATTTAAAAATGTTTTCTAACATATTAAAAAGCTGCTTAAAAAGCTTTTTATACTCTGTTTTCCAAAATGGAAAAAAAGAGTATATTGGGTTTGTGAAATTTCCGTCCGTCCGTCCGTCTGTCCGTCCGTCTGTCCGTATGAACGCAGTTTTTTTCCACAGTTTTGAAGCTAGAGCATCCAAACTTGGCATACATGTTGGTATATACCATAGGCAGACAAAGTGTCAAGATCTCCCACCCCTTCCCCCACAAACCGCAAAAACCTATATCTTCCACAGTTTTACAGCTAGAGTAACCAAATTTGACATAAACACTAGTGACCACACCCTTGACCGACCTGCCAAAAAAAAATATGCCACGCCCACTACTGCCCCCGCAAATGAGCTAAACCTGTATCTCCTACACCCTTATAGCTAGAAACCCCAAATTTTGCAGTATGACTCCATTTGAACTCTTCGATGATTGGAGAAAAAAAAATTTGACACGCCCACCCCCGCCCCAGTAAACGAGCGATCATTTTGCCAAGCACCCGTCTCGATCTGCTTTGGGCGTTTGCAGCGTTCTGCACTTAGTAGAAAGAATTTTATAGTTCGAAGCATATATATATAAGTAGTCTTTAAAATAATTTAATTTAATATAAGTACAGAAAACAGAGTATATCGCAGTTGGGTGAGCCCGACTGCAATGTTCTTACTTGTTAACATAATAAAAACTACACCTTTTGTTTTGTGGAGTGTAATAAGTCAAAACATTGTTAAAAGACAATTCTTTTAAAACTGTTTAAATCATCTTTGAAAGCTTGTTGGTAAAAGCTTCTAAGAAAGCTGTTTAATGGTTGCTTAAAAGTTTATTTAAACACTACTTTAAAGCTTCTGAAAACGTTTAAAATTGAAACGATTTTAAAAACAGTATACAGGCTTGCATAAAAAAGTTACAAACAAAATGCAGAAGTTTTTAAAAACTTATTTAAAAGCTTTTTGTAGAAAACTGCTCAATGGTTGCTTTAAAGTTTACTTAAAAAATACTTTAAAGCTTCTAAAAACCTCAAAAAAAAGCGTTCAAATGTTTTTTAAAAACGTTTTTGAAAGCTTTTTACTGCACGCTTTTTAGAAGTTTGCCTAAGAGCAAAATTAAAAATTGCTTTAAAGCTTCTTCAAGAAATTCATCTTTTTCAATACCAGCTAAGTTTATTTAAAACAAGTAAGAATACTCTAGTCGAGTGTGCCCGACTACGAGACTCCCTGCTCCCAACTTGCATTTCAAGCAGTTCAGCGGCAACACAAGCAAGCAGCGTACTTCTGCCTGCTGAGACAGTGGAAATAAGTTTTTCCATAACTTTGGTGCTATTTATCCGATCGTGTTGAAATTTACACATCCGAAAGACATTGATTAAACATACATGTGTACCAAAAATTAAAGCTCTATCTTTAAAATTGTGGCTGTGGGAGTCTTTTGCGATTTGCGGTTGTGCGGGGGGGGGGTGCATCCGAAATTTGAAATAAACTTGATCTGCGTATGGTATACAGGAACCTACATGCCAAGTTTGGTGTCTCTAGCTTTTGTAGTCTCCGAGATCTGTGTGTTCATACGGACAGACGGACAGACGGACAGACAGACAGACAGACGGACAGACGGACATGGCTAGATCGTCACGGCTGTTGATGCTGATCAAGAATATATATAGTTTATATAGTCGGAAATGCTTCCTTCTGCCTGTTACACACATTTGCAGTACTTTATAACTCTTCTTTTCCCATTTTTAATGGGAACAGGGAGTAAAAAGCAGTTCAAAAGTTGCCTACAATAACAAGCTGCTTAAAAAGCTTCATAAAACATAGAAGTGTTTTAAAAACTCGATTTTAAGTCAATTTTAAAGTTTTTTCATAAGGCAGCTGTAAAATTTCGTCTTTACATCTGCGTTAAAAGCTTATATCACAATGGAAATTGGAACTACTATATATTAACTGTCAATAGCTCCCTTTTGAACTGAACTTATCTTTGATATTCTGTTAAGCTCAACTCTGATTTTTTCATTAAAAATCAACATACAATGCATAAATTAATAAAATATAAACAAATGCAAGTATTAAATCTATTTGAACAATGAAATAGTGGTCGCTTCAATAAATATTCGAAAACCATATCATAATTGTTTAGAAAAGTGCAAAGTAGATTAAAGTATACTGCTACACTGAGCACAAATTGTATGTTAACAGTCAGTCAAGCAATTAAAAGCTCAACATAGCTTAGCTCTTAACGGGATTCCAAGCAAAATGTTTTAGAGCCAGTGAATAGAGTATAAGCTGGCATCATCAAAAACAAATCTACAAAACTACAAAAAAAAGAAAAAGAAAACGAGCAGAAAAGAAAACTAAACATGTCAAATGTGGTTTTAGCTGCTTTTGGTATTTTTTTTTTTTGTGCTTTTTTTGATGAGAGATTATGCACAACAGAGACATAAATAAATAAACATGCAAAGCAAAGAATACTACCAGCCAATTTGTTGAGCTTCAAAGATTAATGCTCTTGTCCAAAAATGCGCTAATCAAAAATACCCTGTATTCTTTAAACTATCACAAAATATATTCGAGACTGACATAAGTTTAGTTCTCAATTGTAATTAACTTTAGTTTTTATTAAAAAAAAAATAAAAGAAATAAAAAAATAAATAAGAAATAAAAATAAACAACTACAATAAATTTTTTATTTGCAACTTGCTTGAAACAATAAAAAAAAATATAAAAATATTAGATTAATTTATAATTTTTTTTTAAATTTTTATTTTGTTTAATTTAAAATTTTTTTTAATCCAAAGTATTTTTTTTAAATATACATAGCAAAATAAAAAAAGTTTATTTAATAATTCATTTTAGGTTTTTTTTTTTATGATTTCTTATTTTTTAAACATAAAGTAATTTGATTTAGTAATTTGGGCAAAAGCATAATTTTTCTATATTTATTATATTTGATTTCTTTTCAAAACATATGATGGACATTCCAAAAAGCGTTTAAGAAACTTTATAAAAATACATATTTACTCCCTGTTCCCATTAAAAATGGGAAAAAGGGAGTTATAAAGTACTGCAAATGTGTGTAACAGACAGAAGGAGGCATTTCCGACTATATAAACCATATATATTCTTGATCAGCATCAACAGCCGAGACGAACTAGTCATGTCCGTCTGTCTGTCCGTGTAAGTTGAGTACGCTGCTTGCTTGTGTTGCCGCTGAACTGCTTGAAATGCAAGTTGGGAGCAGGGAGTCTCGTAGTCGGGCACACACGACTAGAGTATTCTTACTTGTTTTTAAATAAAATTTACACAAAAAAAAACTTTCAAAATAAAATCTGTTTTTTTAATAAAATTAAAGTTTAAAAAAAGTTTGTTTAAAAAGAAATGTTTTATAAAATATAAAATTAAAAAAAAAAAAACAAAAAAAAATTAAAATTTATAAAAACATTTTTTTTTTCAAAATAAAATTAAATTTAAAAAAAAAATTTTAAAAAATGAAATTAAAAAAAAAAAAAGTGTTTTCAATAATTATGATGAGCAACTTATTATAAAATGTACTTTCTGTTATAGAAAACAAATTGAAGATTAAAAAAAAAAAAAATAGTTTAATAAAAGCAAAGCAGCTTTATTAAAAAAAATGCTGCTCAAGAATATATATATGGGGTATACCCTATTCAACAAATTGCATTCGCATTGGGTATAATAAAAGAGTTGAACGTGTGTATATCAAAATATGATATGTAGAGCCATAAAAAACAGCAACACCTACAACAACGAAACAACCAACACGAACACAATCAACAAGAAGAAGAAGAAGAAGAAGGGGCAGAAACAGATGAAGAAGAAGCAGTGGATGTGGAAAAAGAAGCAGAACAACCCCGTACAAATGTAAAGCTTAGCCGCAAGCTTACAAAGTGGAACGACTCCGGCACTCCGAAGCTGACTGGTTGACGTATGGGTCTAGCCACTAAGTGTATCTGTGTGTGTGTATTGAAATGTGTATGTTTGTGTGTGTGTGTGTGTGTGTGTGTGTGTTTAATACCACAAACTGGGCTGTCCGTGGTACAATTGTCAAGGCTAAAGACAGAAAACACAACAAACAACACAGCAAACCAGGAACCAGGACGCAGGAGCTTGCTTGGACAGGTATTAAAAGGCATCAGGATAACACTGTTGGGGGTATCATCCTTTTCTCATTTCTATATATATTGTGACACAGGATGCGAGTGTCACAAGGTGTGGCATTTGTGGCACGTTAAACGCTCAACTGGACACTGCCTATATCTGTAAATATATTATTTATTCAAACACTTATTTGAAACAAAAACAAAAATGTCACATTTGTCACAAGTTTCTAAAGTTCAAGTTGAGTGAATTGTATCGATTATAATTTAAGCACATTTGGCTTAAATTTTTCCGAAAATCAAATCTTTCAAATATAATAAAATCGGTGGTTTCACGGAAAGCTCTTCCAATCAAATTTCGAACGAATTTCAACTCTTATGTTTCAAAGAAATATCTGGAGATTTTGACTTAAGCGTTGCCAATTTTAGCTTGTTGACAAATTTCGAATCAAATTTAATTGTGCGTAAATAATCTAACAGTTACAATTTGTATCTAAAGTTAATGTTTACACTTTTGGTAAAAATCAGTATTCAACTTTTACAATAAAAGATTGTTTTATTTCATTTAAACTATAAACATTTTGTTGTTTGAAAAACGGCTGCAATCTTCTTCCGAATTAGAAATTCAATTTATTTTTCTTACTCTGAAAAAAAAAAAAATCTTTAAATGTATTATTTTTTCATTCAATATTTTGGAATTCTGAAAGTTATTTAATATTTCGAAAACAAATAAAATAGTTTAAGAAGAAACAACAATTCGAATAATAATGCCTTGCGCATGGAAATCGATGCAACTTTCAAAAAATGTTAAATGTGTACAATGACCGACTGACTATAAAAAAATTTATTTTTTGAATACTTTTTAAGTGTCTCGAACACATTTTCGGTTAGGGTTCAGCTCAATGCTAAAGTTCTGTGCTCTATATAAGAAAAAACTGATCCTAAGCATGTTTTATGGTCTCTGATCATATTTCAATAACTTCACATATGCTTGCCACATGTTGTGCCTTCGTCTGCCTGCCGCTGCCTTCCTCTGTCTGCCTCTGCTGCTATCTGCTGATCAATTCAAGACTATTGATAATGACTTGCCTACAGATAAGTAATATTTAATATTATCGCACTTGCTAGAGTATATTTGTAACATGTGCTTATCAAATATGAACCTAAGGAAACAACAAAAGATAAATGTATAAATAAATATCCAAAGGACGAACAAGAAATCAGAGAAAAGTAATCTCAAATACTGCAAATATTTGTTTAAACAAAAAAAAAAAGAACTGGAAAGGCATGCTTTTTTTGCCTATCTCTCTCTTTTTCGCTCTCTCTCTCTCTCTCTCTCTCTGCCTGCTATTTACCTGTTCACTCTCTCTGCTGGCTTTTTGTGCCTTGCGGCAACATTTTTGGTAAACCTGCCTTACACTTGTTAAAAAAAAAATCCTTAAAAAAAAAGTAAATAAATACAAAAAAAAAAAAAACTAAATTTAACGAAAATGCATAGATACATTGCACAAAATAATAGTTTAAGTTTAAAGCCCGTTTGGATTGTATAAATTACAAAATTAGTTTAAGACTGAAAAATTAAAGGCAGCAAAATAGAGAGAGAGAGCGGAAAAAATGAGTGAGTGAGAGAATGAAACACAATCTCTCTCACACAATAATGCTGAATTTTTTTATTTTCATATTTTTATTGATTGAAAAGAAGAAATATGAAATGAAATGAATATGAAATATAATATAATGATCATGTCATCAGAACTGGGACTCGAACCCGAGGCTTTGTTTTTAAACCAAAAACATAAAATTTTAACTTTCAAGCCAAGAATCAAAAACTATAGAATAATATATTTTGTTTTAAAATTAATATCAGCTAGGTTTTAAAACAATTGCAATGGTTTTAAAACTAAATTTGAATTAAACTGCTTTAAAGTTGTAAACTTTATTTTGTACAGTGTATATAAATTCTTGTTTGTTTGTTGCTACAAATATTGCCGGCAGCTATTGGACATGAAACGCGAGGACCAAACCCAACCAGACAGACCAGAGCTCAGGGATAGAGAGCTACCTGGGTTTAGTCTTCGTATGTGTGTGTGTGTGTGTGTGTGTGCGTGTGTGAGTGTGTGAGCGACCTTTGTTGCTACCTGAGTCCCTTGACTGGCTATCGGACCAGGTTCAGTTTCAGTTTCAGGCTCAGACACACTCTCTCTCTCTTTCTCTCGCTCCCTTTCTCCGTCTCTCTCTCGCTCTCCCTCTGGCTCGAAACCAACCAAGCGTGTTCCCCTGGCTGACTATTTGCCTGTGCCACAGTTTTAATTCATTGTGTGGAACACACATTTCTAGCTATAAGTTATACTTAGACACACTGAGAAAAATAATTTAGACAAAACAAAGATTAATATAATTCTAAAAATAATATGTATATATAATCGATCGGCTCTTTGATTTGAACTATTGATGTTAGTTGCTTAAGTTCGTTTAGGTTTTTAACTTTTCTGTTTTTCAGCTACGCAGTTTTAATTTTGAATCAAATAACCGAACTAAAAGAAACTTTAATCGATAAGTTATTCTTTTATCAGAAAAGTAACTACTGTACTATATAAACAGATCTTCACATTTCTCACAATGCTCATTCTTAAAATTGACAAATTTTATCATCTGATGAATGGCTATTTCTATCATCTAAACTATGTTTATAATACACATAATACAGAAAGCTATTTGAAAAATGTAAATGATTGAGATTAATCAAGCTGCAACATATTGGATTAATCTTGGAAATATTATTTTCATATATGTAGCATAAAAGTGCTATTAAAACCATGAGATTAACTCTTCTTCTTTACTTCTCCTTTTTTTTAAATCTAATTGAAAAACAATTAACAACTAACAATAATTATGATCTGACTACAATATTTTATTTTATTTTAATCATTTTAATAACATTTAACGTTTTGTTTTGTTTTCTTTTTGCTCAGTGTATTTAGCTGAGGCCAGCTGCTGGTCGCATGTTGCATGTACTACATGTAGATGCCTCGTGGCAGACACACACACACACACACACACACACACACATTACTGAAATACTTGCTGTTGTAGTAGTAGTAGGTTAGAATGTTAATGTTAATTTTAATGTAGTGCCCAAAACATCTGCTTTAATTTTCATTTCAATTTGAGTTAATTTTCATACAAGTTGCTTGAGTTTCAACTTTAATTTAATTCAATTTGCCTATTTTTTTTTCTAGTGTTACAATTGCAAAGTAATACAATTTGTTAGTTTACTAAAATTAATTACGTTATTTTGGTTTTTTTTTAAAATGGAAAAAAATAAAATGTTGGGTTTGTGAAATGTCCGTCCGTCCGTCTGTCCGTCCGTATAATCGCAGTTTTTTCCACAGTTTTAAGGCTAGAGCAACCAAACTTGGTATATATGTAGATATACACCATAGGCAGACAAAGTGTTAGAATCGGCCAGATCGGACCACAGTAACATATGGCTGCCATTGGAACGATCGGTTGAAAAATAAGTTTCTGTATGAAAAACTTTTTTGTTTTCAAAATAACTCGACAAAACTCACTATGCCTAAGTTTAAGCACTTTTCACACATGTTTTCAAAATTTCATCGAAATCGGACGACTATATCTTATAGCTGCCATGGGAACAATCGGTTGAAAACAAGTTTTTGTATGAACAACTTTTTTGTTTTTCAAGATAACTCCAAAAAATTCACTTAACCTAAGTTTAAGGACAGTTTATAAGTACAGTTGGGAAAAATATAATAGCACCACTATGACTATGATAAAAACTGTATTTAAAATTATGAATTTTTTTACATTTTTAACTTTGTTAGAGTTTTGTACTTCTAAAAACGTATTCATAAGTTTCTTAAACCTAAAAATGTAACCATGACAGCTTTGGAAACATATTTTGTTAGGGTGGTGCTATTATTTTTTTCGCAGCTGTACATACGTAGTCTTTAAAAAATTAAATTTATTAAACGTACAGAAAACAGAGAATATCGCAGTCAGGAGAACCTGACTGCTACCCTTTTTTATAATTTTTAAGTCATATGGCTATGAATTCCATTATTTCGAATATTCTGATTAGATTCACTTGGCAAATTCCCCCATACCCGCTCCAACTGTTCTGTGACTCTCTGTCAGCTGTTGTTCCAGGTGCTTCCCCTTGGATAAAATAACATTGCTGCAAAAACATTTATAGTTATGTTGTGCTGCCGGGCATTGAAAACGAACTAGTTGGTTTTAGATTATAAATTAGATAACCTTAGATTAACCCACTGTTTACTTGTATTTTCTACTTCTCCATCTGCAAAAACAGTTAAAAGCTCTAAATCATAATTTGTTTCCGTTAAAATTCCCCAGCTGGGATTTTAAGCCTTACAGATTTTCCATTCATCAATATTTTCAATGAAGCTGTGTCTGACATATTTGGCTTGAGTTATTTTTTTATGTTTTTCAAACTTTCCATAACTTATATTTTGTTTTCGCTTTTATGCTTACTTTGTAATTTATAATAACATAAACTTCATTATTCCATAATTTTCATTTCGAAATGTTTTTTAACTTAACCTGTTCTTCAAACTTAAACCATAAATATTAAACTTGAAATTATATTCATTTTTTAAAGATTTAAATTTCAGTCTTTTTTAAAAATGTTACCCTTAAAATTTTCTTTTACCTTAGCTTTTGTTTAACATTCTAAAAATATGCATTCTTTCAAAGATTTATATATTGTACTATCATTATATCCATTTTTAAGTGATTTTAAATCACAGATTTTTTTTTTTAATTTTATCCTTCATTTAAACAACGTTCTAAAGTACATTATTTTCTTAAATGTTTCTTTCATCTTTTCTTTTGTTTTATATTTTAAATTTATACATTATAATATATGCCTAATTTAATCATCTTTAAAAATTAAGAATAGTTCTAAAAAATCTAGAAATTTAATTTTTCAATCGATTCATATCAAATTGTTGCCACAACTCAATCAATTTGCATGTGGAATGTCTGCTTTTTTACAGTTTGTTTGGTTGGTTTTTTTTTTTTGGAATTATTTAAAGCTTTTTAATTTGATTCAAATTTTAAATTTTTTAGCTTTATTTTGTAATTTAATTTTGTGTCCGTTCTCCCCCCCTTTAAAATATTGTTTGTAATGTGGTTCGTAGAAGATATTTTCCTTTTGATTTCTGAGAAACGTGCTGAATTTGTTTAATGAGGCGGTAGGCGAGTTGACTCCGATTTTCTTCGTTATGCTCTGTTTTCCAAAAATGGACAAAAAAAAAAGAGTGCTTTGGATTTGTGAATTGTCCGTCTGTCCGTCCGTATGAACGTAGTTTTCTTCCACAGTTTTGAAGCTAGAGCAACCAAACTTGGTATATATGTTGATATATACCATAGGGCGACAAAGTGTCAAGATGAGGCAGATCAGAACACTATAACATATAGCTGCCATAGGAATGATCGGTTGAAAAATATGTTTTTGTATGAAAAACTTTTTTGTTTTTCAAGATAACTCAACCAAACTCACTTTACCTAAGTTAAGGAGCAATTTGTTTATGCTGACCAAATTTTATCAAAATCGGACGACAATATCTTATAGCTGCCATAGGAACGATCGGTTGAAAATAAGTTAATGGATGAAAACTTCTATGTTTTTTAAGATAACTGAAACAAAATCACTTTATGCTTCGTAGTATATAAGTAGTCTTTACAAGAATTTAATTTATTAAACGTACATAAAACAGAGTATATCGCAGTCGGGAGAACCCGACTGCAACGTTGTTACTTGTTTTCATTTATCATTTTGTTTTTGCCGTTCGTCGTATTTCGGCTTGATGTTGATGGTTGATGAAAGGCAACAACGTTTAAAGTCAATTTTCATTTGATTTCCAACTGATTTTAAGCCTTTTTCATTTTCCTTATCTTTTTTCTTTTTGCTGTGCAGCCTTTACTTATCTAAAATTCCGTATGGCAAAGCGTATGAAAAACTGGCAATCAAAAGCAATTCATTTTCTAATTATTCCATGTGCTACATTTTTGCTCATCCTCTTCTTCTGCTTGTATATTTGCAGGTAAGCACAGACAACATTCAACGTTCAACATTGACAACAGCTGTTATTTTATTTTGTGATATTTGGCCTGGATCTATATCTTGAAAGTAAAATATTACAGACCGACAAAGTGTGCTTGTATGTTGGTAAATATCTAACATATATATATATCGTTTTTTAACTATATCCCATTGAGCTTGTCGTTTTGGACTGACTTAGAACCTTACTCAAAATTGTTTTCCAGCTATTTTTATACCCTTGCAGAGGGTATTATTATTTTGTCACAAAATGTGTAACGCATCGCAGGAGACGTCGCAGAAAAAAAAATTTGTATATTCGTAATCAGCATCAACAGCCGAGTCATGTCATGTCCGTCTGTATGTCTGTTTATATGCGTTTTGCAGGACTTTGTTCTAGAACTATCTTGATGCAACTTGGCTCAGATGCTTCGTCTTTCTGCAGGTTGAATTGGCCAAATCGGACCACTATAACATATAGCTGCCATAGGAACGATCGGTTGCTAAATTAGTTTTTGTATGAACAACTTTTTTGTTTTTCAAGATAACTCAACCAAACTCGCTAAACCTAAGTTTGAGGACAGTTTATACATGATAACAACATTATATTAAAAACGGACGATTGTATCTAAAGCTGCCATAGGAACGATCGGTTGAAATATAAGTTTTCTTAGGCAAATCTTTTCTGCAAGGGCTTATATCTTCGGCACGCCGAAGATAACATTTCTTTCTTGTTTCTGATTCATATAAGAAATATTTTAAATAATAAAATTAATTTTGGATTTTAATAAAAGGAAGCTAAATCTTTAAGCGCAACGTGCGATATGCAAAATTAATTTTATTATTGAAAATAGTTATAGTAAATAATCAAAATCAGCCATAGTAAAGGGCTTTTTAGGTTGTCGCTTGTAATTCTCAAACAGTTTAAGCAAGCACTTGGTGTAGTACCCGGCTAAAACCCTTGTTGAGGCAATAACATCTTATTTTTGATTTCTTATTTTCTCTCTTATTTGATGTTAAACTTTAATAAACTGCTTTGTACATTTCGATTAACTTTATGTGACACATTAATAAATAATTTAATAAGCCAACGGAAGAGGTATAATCAGAGGATAATTCATTCGTCATCTCTTTGAAAGTTGCACGTTTTGGCACCGGCCTTGAAGTTAACTTTGTGTCCCAATTACGGTGAGCAAATCAACTGTAAAATAAAATGAAGCTTCTGCTAAGCCTGTAGCCTTGGACTGCTCGTTCCAAATGCCCCTGGTTTCCGTTCGTAGAAAGCAGAAAGCAGAAGGCAAAGTATCCAAGTCTGTAAATTTCATTACGATCGGCTTATTAATTATTATTATTATTAGGTTATGGGACAAGAACTATTTTTGATCTTTGAAATAAAAGTCGAGGAATAACTTTTGTTCCTGATTTTTTTTTTTTAATATAAGTCACAAAGTAATACGTATTAGTTATTTATATTTCAAAAATCAAGTAAAATATCTTATTGATTCTTATATTATAAATCGGAAAACTATGTCTTGCAGCTTTTCTATGAATGCTTTTGGACGGGCAAGACCGCCTTATTGCAGCTAGTGTGTGCATAGTTATATATCTTTATAGTGACATTGGATCATCAAACACATGATGCTGGGGGCTAAAAAGAGGGCGGCAAGGAGGCTAACAGCGGCTGGGCTGCCATGTAAACCATGTAAACATTTTAAAATTTGAATTACGTGCCCGGGTTGCCAAGTTCGTTTAGGTTTTTACGTTTGGTTTGGTTTGGTTTGGTTTTTTGGCTAAAGTAGCTACGAAAATATTTGAAATGAGCAACAGAAAACTTTCACTTGGCAACCGACCCACCCCTCCCCCCACCTCTTAATGGACTGAGGGGGCGAAGGGAAAGACAAGAGCTCATGAGATTTTTCACAGACGCGTCTAAAACGCCAGAGGGCCTCTTAAAGATATACACGAATACGAATTGGCTTGCCAGGGTTGCCTTAAGGGCGTGTTAGTGCGGGTTGGTGTGGCAGACGGAGAGGGAAAAGGCGGAGTGTTTATTTTTTTTAGAGGCTGGTGGGTTTTTTTTTAAGAAGCACTCGAGAGAACTTTGAGGGCAGCCGAGAAAAATTACAAAATTTATTAAAGTGTTGCTTCGAGTGGCTACCAAAGGCAAAGAGAAACGCGAAGTCAGGGGAAAAGGGAAGTGGGGAGGTGGGAAGAGAGATGCAAAGATGGAAGAGGAAAGGCAAAAACTTAGACTTTGGCACATTCGTCTAAAGATACAAATCAGGTGAGCTACACACGCGAGCTGTGCATTTGTGGTTCAAGTGAACAGTGAAATGAACTAGTTGCTTCCTTAAGTTTGTATTTGTTTAGCTCGTTTTGTTCAAATGAATCACTTTTTTGCTCGTTATATTCAATTTGTATCATTTCAACCTTTTTTATATGCCAAAATTGTGCATAAAACATTAAAGATATAATTACTTTAATTCAATTACAGTTCAACTTGAACTCAAAATGAAACAACACAGCCTGAATCGAACTGAAATAAGCACACTTGAACCATCAAACGATTGAACACGTCAAATGAACAACGAGGCTCAAACAGAGTCAACTTAATATCAATGCTGAAACTGAATCAAATGAATAACAAGGCTAAAAAAATAAAAGTCAAGGCAATCGAGCTTACACTGATTTTTGAACTTTAATTGAAGCAAACGAAATAAATGCACGAGAACTAGAATAAATAATCGATCCTGAATTTCGCTTAAGTGAAATAACTTTAAGAAATGAACAGACGAGCCAGAATATGACTCAAATGAACAGACGCGCCTGAATCTCACACAAATGAACTCACGCACTAAAATTGCAGTCAAACGATCGAATAAATGAATATCAGGTTTGAACTTAGTTCAATAATTTTACTGCGTAATTAAAAAGTTCAATAAATGAATAAACGAATCGAAAGTGAACTTCAATGAACAAACGAACCGAAAACGAACCTAAATGTAATCTCAAATGAACAATTAAACCTAAATCTAGCTCAAATGAACAATTTAACCTGAATCCAATCGCAAATAAACAATTGAACCTGAATGTAGCTCAAATAAACAATTGAACCTGAGTCCAATCACAATCAAACAATTGAACATTAATTTAATCTCAAATGAACTATTGAACTTGAACCTAATCTCAAATGAACAATTGAACCTGAATCTGATCGCAGTTATACAATTGAACCTGAATCTAGGTCAAATGAACAATTTAACCTGAATCCAATCTCAATTAAACAATTGAACCTGAATCCAATCTCAAATGCACAATTGAATCTGAATCTAGCTCAAATAAAAATTGAACCTGTATCTAGCTCAAATGATCAATTGAACCTGAATATATAATTCTTAATAAACTAAGGAAATAAAATATAAAAAAATAGTCAGGGATAAAGTTTGTTTTTTGTTTAGTTTATTGAGCGGTTCAATACAACTCTACTACAAAACACACATACATAGTTGCAAAGGAGAGAAATGGAGATAGAGATAGAGATAGATACACACACATCAACTGTAATTGACTCGGAAATCTAAGACAAATGTGCTGCAAAAAAGTAGAAATTGAAGAGGCAGCCAAAGCATGTGGCAGGAAACCAAAGGCGAGTGTCTGTCTGTGTGTTGTTGTTCTTGTTGTTGTTGTTGCCCTGCTGTGTGCGTCATCAAATTATAGAGTAGAAAATTGTTGCTGTTGCCGCCGCCGGCGCCCAACAAGTTGAGATATATATATATATATATATTTATTTTTCTTCAATTGAGGCAAACGCAAGAAGACGTTGATGCTGATGCTGGTGGTGCATAATCCACCACCACCACAACAACTACAACACCACCATTGGCATAAGCAACACCAATACCAATACAACCACCATATCGTCCATATATGTATGTATATAGCTGCCGATGCCCGCCCCCTATATCCTAATATTAACCCTCAAAAAAGAAATGCCATAAAATGCGTCGCGACGTCGACGATTGCATTGTGCAAATTCGAATAGACGCAGACCAAGACCAAGAACAAGAACAAGAACAGGAACAGGAACAAGCAGAAGAACAAGAAGAAGAACATTAACAAGAAGAAGAAGAAGAACAAGCAAAACAGAATGCGCCAAAACCAAAAGCAGCTGCCAATAACTTCATGAACCGGAACAAAACGCAACGGAACAAGCAGTTCGGCTTTAAGAAACAACTGCATGCGCTACGATAACAAAAAAAAAATACAAATTATATATATATTTTTAAAAAAATACTTTAGATAAGCCATTAATCATAGAAAAGAAAAAAACAAAGACTTTGCGACATATTATTGTGTGTCAGCAGTCCACGCTAGTGACGAAGCATATGCCAAATTAATTGTACAACTTCGATTAGTTCATATGTTAAGTTCAATATGCCAAGTCACAAAAATTGCATACGCTTTCGTCACTGGAGTATTAGTTCAGATAAATACTTTTCTTGTTTCAAATTTAAAATTCCCAACTTCCAACTAATTTAATGATATTTCCAATTTTTCCTTATTTAAGTTTGACATAGTACTTGATAAAAAATACAAAATTCTTTTAGTTGTAATGGATTTAGAAATTTTAAACAAAAATTGCTTAATTTCAGAAATAATTTCTTTTACCAGCCCACGTAACTTTCACACCCGTTTTTTTTTTACTTTGATTGTGGTATTTAACTTCTGAAATGTTTGTTTTAACGCTGAAAAGTTCAAATTCAAGCTGAAATAATCTTTTCAAAACTGAATAAAGAAAAACAATCCTGAAGAATTTATTTATTTCCGAAAATATATACATACATTTAAGAAAAAATTTAAACTTAATCAAAAATAAACATTATCACAAGTTTATTTATATCAAAAAATATAGATACACTAAAACACCATTAAACAAGTAAGAACGTTGCAGTCGGGCTCACCCGAATGCGATATACTCTGTTTTCTGTACGTAAAAATTTTTTTCTCCAATCTATCGAAGAGTTCAAATGGAGTCATACTGCAAAATTTGGGGTTTCTAGCTATAAGGGTGTAGGAGATACAGGTTTAGCTCATTTGCGGGGGTGGTAGTGGGCGTGGCATATTTTTTTTTGGCAGGTCGGTCAAGGGTGTGGTCACTAGTCTTTATGTCAAATTTGGTTACTCTAGCTGTAAAACTGTGGAAGATATAGGTTTTTGCGGTTTGTGGGGGAAGGGGTGGGGGTGGGGGGGGAGATCTTGACACTTTGTCTGCCTATGGTATATACCAACATGTATACCAAGTTTGGTTGCTCTAGCTTCAAAATTGTGGAAAAAACCTGCGTTCATACAGACAGACGGACAGACAGACGGACAGACGGACAGACGGACATTTCACAAACCCAATATACTCTTTTTTTCCATTTTGGAAAACAGAGTATAAATATGTTATATTAACTTATGTGAAATTAAATAAGACTATAAACTTCCAAGTTAATATCAAAGGGAACTGATAAATATGGAATAATATAAATCGAAAAATAAATAAAAAAAAATTACAAAATAAATTTAAACAAAATTTTAAAAATAAATAAAAAAAAAAAAAATTTAATAAAAAAATAAAGTTAAAAAAAAAAAATTGAAAATATAATCCAAAGAAAAAATATTAAAAAATAAAACAAAAATAAAAAAAATAATAAAGTTAAAAAAAAAAATAAAATAAAAAAAAAGCACATAGAAACAAAGAGAAAAAATAAAGAAACTATAGTTTTCACAAAAATTGATGCGGAACCAACATTTTTAGACATTTGTGAATGGACCTAATCTCTAAAAGTTTTGACGACGCAATTTTTTTGTGAATAAGACTAAATATATGCGTTGTGTGATGGAGTTGATCATGAAGAAGAGTGTGGGAAAGGGAAGTTGGGGAGAATGGGGGTTGCAATGGCTTTTATAATATATTGAGAGGGTGGTTCTTTTTGTTGTTCTCCCAGCCGCTTTAATGGTGTTATAGTCCAACCAAGCAGGACGGCGATTGAAAATGAATGAAATTTTAGATGCGACTACAAGCTAAAATGAATAAATGAATGAATGAATGAATGCCGGCTGCAATTTAAGCTCCCCCCACCCACTAACAATAACCCGCTACCCTTAAACAAGAAACAGGAAAGTGACAAGGGCTGGGCAGTTTTTCAATATGTTGCCCATTTGTTGAGTAGAAAAACGCCAATACACCAGTTGCGACTTCATTACTCCCCCCGTCTCCTGCCCCCTCGGAAAAATACACTTCCACACTTCCACCCTTCCGCCCACATCCGCCACCTTCCACCCCCTCTCCTTGCTAAACCCAAATTCGATTTGGATGCCAGCTAATGCGAAATTTGTATGCAACCCAAACATTTGGCCATTTCTTTTGTTTCGAGCTTCGAATTCTTTGGAAAGGCCGAGGCTGGCTGCCAATTGGCGCTAGGAGCAAATAACAATCAAATTAAATGGCATCCATAGAGCTGAGCCTACAGGAAATTAGGAATGCGCCTGTATACAAAAATCCCCCCACCCTTCCTCAATAACAACTGGCGATTGCTGCTTTTTAACACTTTCAGTGCATAAATTTCCTTTGGCATTTTATTGACTTAATTTGCTGGGCGTGAAAAAAAATAATGAAGACCAACAAAAACAACACAGATACATTGCATGCAGTTACAAATACAAATACAAAGATACAAAGAGTATGGGCTAGAAAACATAAAAAAAGGGTTAACATTCGGCACGCATATCATTTAAATGAAAAACTAATTTCAAATGTCATAAAAAATTTACAAAGTGAAGAAAACAAAAATATGAAACAGCACGAGCTCTTAAGTAGTTGCTGCAAAACATTCATAATATGTTTAAATTGTTCGACAAAAGAACAAACAAGAATATGAAAAAAAATAAAATAATCGAGTTTATTTCATTAACAACTTGATGCCCCTTCTCATTCAAAGTGTTGACCCACTATTCAATGAAATGTGACATTAAATTGCGGTGGAACTTCTTTATATTGCCAACTTGCTCGAAATTGATTGCAACAGAAATGAGTTGCCATACAATTTGTTCAACCTGGCAGGTTACAAATTTTGTTTAAAAGTTCAAAATAATAATTGCAAAAATAAGTTAAATTTGTTTATCAAAAAGCATAGCAAAAGTTCAAATTTATTCAAAGCAAAAATATTTTTGTGTGGTGGCAATGCTAAAATAAAAAACTCTAGAGATTTCTGTGACACCTAAGACTTCAAATTCGGTAGGAATATGGTAAGTATTGCAGATTTTTATATATTATATACAAATGTCCAGATGTACGTCTGTCCCGAATGCAACTAATTTTTGACCACAGTTTTTAAGTTGGATCCGATTTTGAATCTGAATCCGCTTTTCCTTTTACTCACTGCTTATAATTCCCATTTTCTGTAGTTCTTTTACTTTTTTACAAATGGTTGCAATTGTAGCTTTTATTTTGTTTTTAATTTTAATATTTTGCAGCAAAGTTAATTTTATTTTCATTATTTTGTCATTTTACATCTCTTTTTCATGTTTTTTCTTTGTAAAATTGTATTCGATATTGACTGTTTCGTACTTTTTCAATAACTGAAGCTTTTTTAAGAGATTTAATCATTTCGGAGCCATTTTGAAGTATATTTTTTTTTTAGTTTTTGTTTAAAGTTTTATTTTTTTTTTTTTTTTCGATATCGACTTTTTTTTAGCGGGTATGTAGAAATGTTTTAATGCTTTCATACATTGCTTAAAATATATCTTTTATTAGTTATAAAAATAAAAACATATATTAAAACTCATTATACTTATTATACTACATTTGAAGCAGGTGAAAATGCAATTTGAGCAACATTTACCCAATATCAGTTGTTAACCATATCAAAACTCTATAAGTAGTTTTTTCTTTCATTTGCAATTTGAAGCATAACATAACCTAGCACAACATTCACCTGCATTGCAAATAGATAACAAATTGCGATTAGATTTGAAATAAAATAGCAACTTTATTTGTTCAATGAGCTCATTTATGAAACGTTTAGATATGGCTTATCAGTTTAGCGAGTTACTAAAAGTATATAAAATATAATCATTGACAACAACTGCCAAGTGAACATTTGCAGGCATTTAATGATGACTAAGGTATTAAGACTCTATGTACATATCGTAAGGCCTGTCATTTTGGTATTCGTTCTCAAATGTTGATTTTCAAATAAATTGCATTTGTGCCAAAACAAGTCTGATTATAAAAAATCGTAGCTTATATATGGAATTTTGCATAAGCCGCTTTGTTCTATTTTTAAGTTGCCGTTTTTTTAATGTCAAGGGAATGCCTAATGCAACTCTGGTTACCATGTTTCCACCCCCCCCCCCCCCCCCTACCCTTCCGCTGCCACAATTACACATATGCCAATTTGTTGCTGGCTTAATGCGTAGCATAAAAAGAAAATTAATTATTTGTCTAGACAAAGCTTAAATACTCTTACAGCAAATACAAACAGCTAATGTTAACTTACATTATGCTATATGCTGTTAAGTTAACAGTGGCTGATTTATGTAATTGCAATTAATATATTTTAATTTAATTTATGCTTTCTGTTCTAAAATCTACAAACAGTTAACATAATGTTAAGTTAACAGTGGCTCATTTATGTTATTGCAATAAATATATTTTTAAATAATTTATGCTTTTTGTTCTAAAATCTGCACACAGTTAACATAATGTTAAGTTAACAGTGGCTCATTTATTAACTATTTTATTTTATTAAGTTATGTTTTCTTTTTTAAGCTTTACAAAACAGTTGAAATAATTTGATAAGCACATCAAAAGTTGTTTACACAATATTGCATATCTTTAATTTTTGTCGTTGTTGTTGTTGCTTTTGTTGCCTTCTCTCTCTATCTCTCTCTTTTTGTTGTTGTTGTTATTGTTGTAAAACGAGACGAACAGCAAAATAAGAAAAATGCGATTTTTATGCGCACAAAATTACAAAAAGGCTGCCGAGAACAGCAGCGGCTGCTGTTGCTCTGGGTTTAGGTTTTGGGTTTGGGTTCCTCTGGGTTGCAACTTCGACTGCTACTTTGCTGCTGCTCTCATCCCCTCACCCCTCATCCACCCTCTAACCAACCCAGCTCAACCCCACTTCTCTCTAGCTGTTTCCTCCTCGTTGACGACGTGTTTGCGTCTTGCGGTTGTCAGCCTGCCATCTGCGTTGTGAGGTGTCGGTGTCAGTCTCAGACTCAGATTCAGAGTTGCTATAGGTCTCTCAGTCTCGTTTCTCCCCTGCTCTGCTCTTCTCTTCATTTAGCAATAGACGCATGCAGCCAGTTGATATACCCTGGGTTCCAAACGAGTATGCTTAAAGGGTGCTTTATCTACTTTAACAGCTTCTGTTCGACTGTTGATGAATCTTGATACTGTTACAGTTAGTACATATGTCAGAATCGGCCAGATCGGATTACTTTAACATATAGTTTTTAAAGATAACTCGATTCTGTGTTTTTGAATTATCTTAACATGTCTACAAAATATGATCGAAATCGGAAAACTATGTCTTATAGATAGCTGAAAAGTAGGATCCATATTTTGATTTATTATTTTTTAATTTTTAATACCCTCAGCTTAATTCTTAATTTTAAATTTTTTTTTTTTAATTTTTTATTAACTTAAGTTTTATGTGTATGCATAAAGCTTTTAAATTTAAAAAATTTTTAACCAAATCATTTTTAATTCGTCAATGTTGACTGCACTTAGTCGACATTTATTAAATCAAATAAAGAAATAAAAAAAAAAAAAAAAAGTAGATAAAACAAAAAAAATAAATAAATAAAAAATCAATAAACACAAAATAAATAAATTAAAAATAAATGAATAAAAAATAAATAATTAAAAATGTAAATGAATAAAAAATAAATAAATTTAAAAATAAATTAATAAAAAAAATAGATAAACAAGAAATAAATAAATAAAAAATAAATAAATTTATATAAAAGTATATATTTGTTAAGAAACAATGTGTATTTAAAAATTAGGCTCCTTGTTTAATAATATTAAATCTTATTTATGATAGTTAAAAAATACTTAATCTTTTTAGGCGGATTACTTTTAAAATTGCAATGCAGTAGGAATATGTTTTATTGGAATAAGTCTGACCAACTCCAAGTTGACGTCATCAGTTATCAGCATGGGAATATTACAGGATATTTTTCAGTCGGATCATTTTGATTTCTAAATTTAGCATATGGGGATGCTTTGCGAAGGTCTTCTCACTTCTCCAACTCGAAAGAAATGAAGAAAAATCGCATTATTATGGCATGCGTTTAATTTTTGCTACAAAAACATATACTTATGCACATACACACACACACATAGAAACGTGATTGTTCTGCGTTGATTGCGTTCAAGTGGCGCGTTGCCCCCTTCTACGCCTCTGCCATGTGGGTGTCAGCTTCGTGCTCCCAATCTTAACTGAATGCTGCTTCATTATGCTCAACATGCTTGATATATGCCCCTAACCTCCCCCTAACTACCCCTAGCTGCTGTCTACTGCTCTGCTCTTTTTGCCTTGTCCCTTTTGCCCCTTGTCTACGACTCTGCTCTTTTTGCCTACCCCCTTCCTACGCCTTGTCTTTTTATGATTTGCTTTGGCGCTCATTTATTTATTTTTTTCGCTTTTATTTTTAACTTTTTTTTTTTTAAATGTATTTTGCATTTAATTTTGCGCACATGTGTGTATATGTGAGTGTGTGTGTATGTGTATTTTGTACTTTCCCTTTTCAATGCGTTTCGCTTTTCTTTTTGTTTATTTTTCTTCTGTTTTTGATATGTGTTCTCCCTTTTGCGCAATGGTATTTGTTAAAGGAACAGACAGAGCCGCAGACGTCATACAGCAACTGCTGTAGGTGAGTGTAATGCCAAGGGTGTGGGCGCTAAAGGGGGAAGGGGATGGAGGTTGTGGGTGTTGTGTAGGGTGGCTTCCGGAAGATCATTAAACGGGTCGTCTAGACTTTATTTTTGTGTCGTTGATTGACAGCTGCCAAGCTGCATGGCCCTTAATGATTTCCTTATCTAACCACGCTTTTCGCCAAACCCCTCTACCCCTTAACCGCTCTCTCTTCAGTGCCTATGAGTGCCTGTTTCTGAAGAAGGTTTGGCGGATTTTCGGGCACTTTGTCATCTTGGTTTTTATGGCTTTCGCCAGAAAATTGTTCGACAAGCGTACAAGGTTAATTGGCAGGCAAATCTGTTGCGACTGTTGCATACCTTGAGGCGCCACCCGAATTAATTTCAAAATTCGTCCTGCTGACAGGCCCAAAAGATGCTTCAAAGTTGCACAAATTAAGACTATGGCTTTGACTTGTAAAATGTGTGCTAATATCATAAATCAGAGCAAGTATTTGAGTTGGGATAATTAAATTTTTGGGATTTGAACTCTTATTCCATAGACATTAAGTAATTGTGTATTTTTTAGATCTGTGACTGTTTTGTTGAGTTCATAGTTGAGTCTTAGCTAGTTATCGAAGTTCAACAAAAACAGTCAAGACTTAATGCATTTTAAGTATAGTATTCTGATATTTATTAGTCATATGGCTTGTGGAATAGAAAACGCTTCCACTAGAAAACAACACTAGTATAATATTTCATTGTTTCTTCATTATTATTAAAAATATAATAATAAGGACTACAAATATTCATTAAAATTGCCAAAAAAAAACTGATAATGAAACAAAATATTCATTGAAATTGACAAAAGGAACAATAAATAAAAACAATTTTCATTAAATTTCACAAATTAGTGATTAAGACATATATGTACATAATTAATGTATAAGTAACTATATCATTATCATTAAAAAAATAATAATAATGAAAAACAAATGTTCTTTAGAATTGACTGGAATAATGATAAAGAATATATGTATATATGCTTAATAGTTATATTCTCTTCATCATTTTTTCATTATCATTTAAAAAAAAGTAATGATAGCGAAACAAAATTAAATGAAAATTATTTACATTTGATTTGACAAAAGAAACATGAATATACTTAATATGTAATTTTAATTTTAAAAATTAGCATTAAAAAAAGTAACGATAATGAGGAAAAGAAATTTTAATTTGAATTTACAAAAGTAATGATAAGAATAAATAATTTCATTAGATTTGACAAAAGCAATGATCAAGATCAAAACTGCCAAAGAAATAATTGAAGTTGAAAATATAAAAATACGTGAGCTATAAACCCATTTGCGAATGGTTAAATGTCTGTTTTGGCTAAAGCCTAATCAAATTATAGTGTAATTTTCATAGTTTATTATTATAGCACTTTAAGGAAATCAAATTAAATAATTAATAGATTTTACCGGTTGAAGTTATACAGCTCAAGTATAGAATTATATATACACGATATATATATATATATCTTGCTATATATATATGTACATATATAATCGAATACGTTGTGGTGTTAATGGCTTTATTATAGTCTTTGGTTTTGTTTCCATTTTCCATTCATTTGGCAGCACGCGCTGTGCCAATTTGTGAACTAAACCGCATAAACCGCCAAGGTTCAGGCTCGTTCAATGCGGCCGCAGTTGGGTGTCCCCTTTCCATCTCCTCCTGCCACCCCCATTTTCTCCCCATCCCTAACCCCCTTTCCTACTCCACTTTACTGTAGAGAAACGACCATCTGGCAGCGGCCACAAAGGGCAAAGTTCAGAGCTAAGTTTATTGTACTCACGAATGGTGCCAACACACATATGAATGCAAATACGAATGCGAATGCGAATACGAATGCCAATACGAAAGCGAATGCCAATACGAATACAGTGGTCGCTTAGAACTTACGAAACTTTGAGTTTTCGGAAATAAGAATTGGAAACAATAGCAACTAGTATTAATAATTCTATTTTGCGAGCGTTTTTAATTATTATTATTTTTTTATTTTCTTTAATATTTATAACATATTTATTATAGAACTTTTTTTTTTAAATTGTATACCATATTTTTTTATATTTAATAAAATATTTTGCTTCAACTTTAATAACATATTTCTATTTATATTTTATAACATTTTCATACTCTTTTTTTTAAAAAAAAAAAAAAAAAAAGAAGAAGAATAAAGAGTATATTTGTGTAACGTTCGTATGTCCGTCCATCTGTCCGTCTTTATGAACGCAGTATTTTTCGACAGTTTTGAAGCTAGAGTAACCAAATTTAGCAAAAGGGCTATTTACTTGCTTAATTGATCTGACTGAAAAAAAAATGGCCACGCCCACCCCTGCCCCCACAAATAAGCAAAGTCTGTATCTCCCACACCCCATTAGGTAGAATCAACAAATTTTGCAGGTCAATTTCTGTTGGATAGGATAATAATAATTTTTCCACGCCCACTTCTAACTCCGAAAAGAGGCTAAAAAAGAGTATATTGCAGTCGGGTGCATACGACTGCAACGTTTTTACTTTTTTATTTTATAACATATTTTGTTTTATATTTTATAAAATGTTTTCTTTATATCTCATAGCATTTTTTTTTTATACTTCATACATTTTTTTTTATATTTTCCAACATATTTATAGTTTAATAATATTTATTTTTTATCATTTTTATAATTTATGTTAAGGTTTATTTTTTATATATATTTTAATATATTTTCTCTTATTATTTTGTCATAAAAAGAGGAAAGCTAAAATATGAATTTTTAAGTTTTACAATAAATAATTTTATAAGCGAACGCGAGCGTTCACTGTATTTCACACGTATTGCGAATACAAATACATTTGCACCATTCACTGCGTGTATTTCCTGTCAATATTTCCTTTAGCACTTGCCAACAGAGAATGGCCTAAAGTTTCGCACTTTTCTCCGCCCGCAAACATTGCGACAGTTGATAATAACCTCCCACCTTCTACCTTCCCCTACCACTCCACTCCATATACGTTCACAGCCCCTCGCTTCAATCTCCTATGCGGGCTTACAATAAAGAAATGTAGGAGCAAAAACGAATGTGCCCATAAAAAAGCAAAAAAAAAAAAAAAATACGAAAAAATCCCACAGGCAGGAAAATAAAAGAAAAGGCAAAATAAAAGGAAAATATTGTCGAATAAAAGTCGAGCTAAATTTATACGGCGCATTTCATGTGATCAACACATAAATATTATTATATATACAGTGCGTGTATTTATAAATACACATTCGTAGCTTTATGTTTTTCATCCGTTTTTTTTTTGTTGTTGTCGTCCTCATGCATTTAAAATGTTTGGCTTAATACACTTAACAAAATGATGAGCTAACTACATACGATTGTCAGCTTAAATATTTGAGCATGATTGATTATTCAACATAGATACATTATACATATATAATATATATGCATTCAATTATTTTATTCGAACTTTGCCTGGTGAAAAGCTGATAAGTTATTTTGTTCGAATCCTAAATCCAAAATAAATATAAACTTGATGTGTAATAAAATTCATCTATAAAAAAAAAACTTTAAATATATCAAGTAAGTTTCTAGATTATGCGATTAAAAAGCATTTTGCAACTTTTTATTTTAAAAATCGATTTAAAATATTTATATTTCAACTTGAAAGATGACAAATTAACAAAAAAATGATCAAAGCAATCGATGATACAAATCTAGACCTTACCATCGATAATATCGTTAGTGCTGACGTTAATTATGTTGAGTATTTAGAAATGTATTAGTTTTATAAAACCGATCGATAATATTAATATCGTTACTATCGATAGTTTAGATAAGAAGCATAAAGAAATGTATTCTATGAGAGGTATTAAAGTTGACAAAACATCGATTTGAACAATAGTCAAGAACATATATGTTATCGATAGTCAATAATATAGATGTTTTCGATAGTCAAGAACACATATGTTATCGATAGTACCAATCAAATATTTTTGTGCTATTTGAAAAAGACAAAAGAAAGAAAAACGTAGCTTTAAGCAAATTTATTTAACAATTTTGAGTTTCAAATAACTGCAAAATAAAATATATAAAAAATTCAATAAATCCCAATTGATTAAAAAAAATTATAAACAATTTAAACAGCTTTGGTCTTTTTACCACCCACTTTCCACCCAGGGGGTGAATTTTCCGGAAAATTGGTGTGTAGTATTAAATGAATTTCCATATAGATTTTTGAAAATGAGTTTGAAGCAAATCGCTCAACAAACTCAACTTTCGCCTATTTACCACCCACTTTCCACGCAGGGGTGTAATTTTTTCGGGAAAACGGTAAACATTTTTAAACAATAACAAATTTTCTCAGAAAATAGTTAATTAAACTAACTGGACTCAAGTCATAAAAACTATTTTTTTGTTTATGTTTTTTTTTTTGTTAAAAAAATTAAAGAAATGTGAAATGTTGCATGAGTTTGTATCACATTTGTTTGGCAGCGTTTGACGTATTTGCAAAGTAGCCCTTAGCTGTTCCAAAGACAAAGACGTAACCAGAAAAATAGACATAAAAATAGACAGAGAAAGAGACAGAGACTGAGGCAGAGCCTGAGACAGAGAAACAAAGGTGTGCAGGAGTAGATCACATGTTTGAGTGTGGATAACCACAAGACAAATGTATGTTTGTGTTTGAAGCCACATACAAATTTTGAATGTGAAGGAATAAATCGACGACAGAAGCCAAAATATAGAGCAATGTTGTGGGCGGCGAAAAGGAAGGGAGACGGAAGAGGGGGGGGGGGTGGGGGGTGGTTTGGAGTAACCAAACTTGACAGCTGCACAAAAAAAAAACGAAGGAAATGCGCAAGAATAAAGAAAAAACGAAGCAGAAAACTTGAATTGTGAATGGCTTTTCTATGGCCAGCGATATATACAATTGTGAGCCAAAATGTGAGCAATGGCAAAATGTCTAAGAGCGTGGAGAGTGGGGGGGGGGGGGGTTTGGCATAAAGGGCTGGTCGTAGGATTTGTAAAGACGTAGACATAGTCAAGGATGTCGATGACAACAACAATGAAAGCAAAAGAAAAGCAAAATCAATTTGAATCGATAAACCGCAAACAGACTGGGCGGAGTTGCTAACCAAAAAAAAGGGGTGTTGGACAGGGGGGGGGATTGGGACGACATACGACAGCGGCAGCCTCAAGTTCAACAAAAATAACGACGGGCAATGTGTGAAGTTTGATTTAGCTGGGGCTTTGTGTGTGTGTGTGTGTGTGTGTGTGTGTGTGTGTGTGTGTGTGTGTGTGTGTGTGTGTGTGTGTGTGTGTGTGTGTGTGTGTGTGTGTGTGTGTGTGTGTGTGTATGTGTGTGTGTGGCACATTAATACAAATGACTGTCACATGAGCGTCATAAAAATGATGAAGAGCCAACAACAACAACAACAACAAAAACAGCAAAAAGGCTGATCGTTGCCAAAGTCAAATGATGAAGTGCACGGTCACGAACAACCTTAAGCCTAACTCTACGCGTGTGTGTGTTTGTGTATGTATAGCAAGTAATAAGCGGAAATGGCTGCCAAACCGCCAAAGCACAGGCTATGCCCCCCCCCCCCCCTCCCCCTTTGCCACAGCACCTCAAAGATGCCATAGAAATTGAAAGTTTTCAGCTCTTTTGTTTTGCCTTCGTTGCCATTGTTTTTCACGCCCACATCACATTTCCCATTTCCCACTTCGCATTTCGCATTTCCTTAAGCCATTTCTGTGCTATTAATCCATCAATGAAATACTACGACTACGTTCAATGTTCAGCCTGATGATTTCGCGCAAGCACACTGCCAAAAATACATTTATGTATACTAACTATTTAAAATATCAAATAAGAATCTTTTTTTTTTTAATAATAGCCCATTAGCTTAATAGTCATAAAACATTAACAAAAAGTGTATAGAAAATGGCTGGAAATGTGTTTGTGAAATTTTCTCATTTTCACATTCGACAAAATGTTGCTGATTCAATTCATTTACATTTGTTAAAGGATTAAATCTTACTTTTGTGTTGAGAAAGTTGCAACTAAAAAATCAGTAAAATTTAAAAAAAAAAAAAAAAAATTACTTTTTAATGAATTTAACACGACATAATATAACAAGTTAGAACGTTGCAGTCGGGCTCACCCGACTGCGATATACTCTGTTTTCTGTAGGTAAAAATTTTTTTTCTCTAATCTATCGAAGAGTTCAAATGGAGTCATACTGCAAAATTTGGGGTTTCTAGCTATAAGGGTGTAGGAGATACAGGTTTAGCTCATTTGCGGGGGTGGTAGTGGGCGTGGCATATTTTTTTTTGGCAGGTCGGTCAAGGGTGTGTTCACTAGTCTTTATGTCAAATTTGGTTACTCTAGCTGTAAAACTGTGGAAGATATAGGTTTTTGCGGTTTGTGGGGGAAGGGGTGGGGGTGGGGGGGAGATCTTGACACTTTGTCTGCCTATGGTATATACCAATATGTATACCAAGTTTGGTTGCTCTAGCTTCAAAATTGTGGAAAAAACCTGCGTTCATACAGACAGACGAACAGACAGACGGACAGACAGACGGACAGACGGACATTTCACAAACCCAATATACTCTTTTTTTCCATTTTGGAAAACAGAGTATTATTAAAACACTTTAAAAATTTTAAACGTTAAACAAAATTACAAGAAAACATAATAAAACTAAGCGGTGGTGTTTAAGCTTTAAAAAAAAAGTGCATTGCAGGATTCGAAAAAAGCCGAAAAAACACAAACTTGTGTTTTTTTTTAAATTTTCTTTTTTAATATTTTTTATTTATTCATTTAATGTGTAATAACATGATAGGAAAATAAAAAAAACAAACCCCAGGTGGTTTCGTAGTAGGGCACACTCGACTAGAACATTCTTACTTGTTTCTTAATACATTCCATTTATTATTTTAAAAATTTTTAATATGTGATGTATTTGGAGTGAATCTTAATGTTTTTATTGCTTATTTAAAAAATATGGATTGTTTCGTTTACTTATTTGAATTAAATAAAAGAAAGTATACAAATAAATCTATTTTACTTTTTTGAAGTATTTTGATTTTTGAAAAAAAGATTAGAACTATCTTAGAAACAGAGTGGTTTCTAATTTGCGAGCGTCTGCTGTAAGTATTAAATTGCTATTATTTTGTACAGTGTCTGCTGTGTGTGTATGTGTGAGTGTGTGTGTGTATTTGAAGAAGGCTTAATGTAATTTAGTTTTGTGGGCCAGGAGCAAAAGGCAATGGCATCAAATCAATTGAAACAAAATGTGAACCAAAAGTTACAACGAAAATTGCACTAAACCGTATTTTATGCATGTGTGTTTGCGTGTGTGTGTGTTAAGAATTCTAGCCAAGTTTGGTTGGCCATATAGTCAGTAAATGGTGGAAGGGGGGGGGGGGGGGAATGCCGAACTCTTTATGAGCTAAGATGGCAACAGAAAAGTTTGCAACGCGTCAACTTTTTGATAGATCTTCTTCTGTGTGCTAAACTTTAACAGAGATAAGCTCTCTCTCTCAGTCTCTCACACACTCTGGCGCCCTCTCGCTTGCTCGAAAACTGAAGTTTTTTTTCTTCAACATAGTTGATTAGATCAAAAAGTCGAAACAATAGCATTAGAAAACTTGCTCAAGTCTCAATAAAAAAAGAAGTAGGAACAATGTTGACATAGCAGCAGCTGCTAATTAGTTAACAGTGTGTGTTGTAGTAAAGTTAACATAGTGTTAACAGTTACATATTGCAAGTAACATTATGTAGATTACAAAAGTCGTTAATATTGATATTGATGTGTTTTTTAGTGCTGTGAGCAGACTTAACATAATGTGTTAGAGTAACTCATGTTAACTAACATTATGTAGAGTATCAAAAATGTTACTTACATTGTCAGAAAAGTTTGGCAAAGTAATAATAATGAAATTATAATTTGAGCTAAATCTTACAGCGTCGTAACTATTTTTCACTGTTGATATGAGAAACTTGAAAATTGAAATGGAACTAGAGATAGAAATAGAAATGAACTTGAAAATCAAAGCCAAGGGACAACTACTAAAATCAGAAGTACTTCAGTCACGTTGACCCCGCTTAAGTAAGTTGATTACCACAGGCTTTTGAGCAGAGATATAGTCGAGGAAATGTGAGAGCCACTTCCAAAGCATTAGCTAGAGCTCTAAGGTTAGAGGCGGCGTACCGGAGAGGTCAGAGTGCAGGTAGAATTCCCGTCCCTAACCTTAAAAAAAAAAAAAAAAAATGAAAATGAAAATGAAAGAAAAATCAAACGCAAAGCTGTTGCCAAGCTGCTCTCTGACAAACTTGGCTAATCTTTGTGACATGAAAGTTTGTCAACGCATGAAAAGCAGCCGGCCCAAAAATTGTGGACTAAGCACACACACACACGCTGACTAACAAACTGACGGACAGACATATTGACAAACTGACGAACGCAACTGACACACTGATAGCTGAAATTGGCTGTAACTCGGTTTCAGTTTCTGTTTCGGTTTCGATTTCGCTGAAAATCAAAATCAGAAAAAAAATAAGTGCCGTAAGTAACTTTTTTTTTTTTGCTTTCGTCGATGCGCTTTTTATATACTGAAATCAAACCAAAGACAAAAAAATAAAGCGGCGAAGAACATACCCAAAAACCATACCGCATCGGCCTTTAGTTAAGCCTCCTCTCGCTTTTATGGTGAGCCTCACAGTGGCAAGTATTCTCAAAACTCTTGTCGAAAATCGTAATTTTAGCTGAATAATCTAAGAACATATATTTTGTTTTAATTATCAGAAAGCGATAACAACAAATATATAATTATTTAAGATGTAGCTAAATTATAATATGAAATTTGACAACAGTGCACTGTGAAAATTGGCAACAATGCAGTTCTAAGGTGTTCGATGCGTTTTTAAAACACAAATTGTAACTTTTGAACCGTTAAACATATAAATTTCTTATTTCCAATCAATAATCTCGATACTTAACAATCAAAGATACAAAAATTTCTTCCATAAATTGAACGATTTTTAACAAAATAATAATAATAATTACAGTTTTTTGTTTTTTTTTTTAAATTAAAAATAAATAAATAAAAAAGAAACGGTTTTTTAATCTTTTTTTTTAAGTTAGCTTCAAATATTTGCTTTATATATATATATATATATATATATATATAATATAAATATATATATAAATTAAAAAAAAAAAAAATATATATATTTTGTGTATTTTAATATTTTCAATGTATATAATTTTAGAAAACTACTTCAAATGCATATCGTTTGTTATTTTTTTCAAAATACTTTTTTGAACTCTTTTTAATGGAAATTTTAAATTTCGCTACAAGTTTTTATATAAGTGGCCACTGTGCGCCCTTCATCTCTCTCTTGGTCTTGTGGTCCATCTGGCGTTTTGGGCTCAGCCTCAGCCTGGGGCAACTGTCTGGCAACAGGCGGAAGCCGGTCTTAATAGATTTTGGGTTGTCGTTTGCCATTTGACAGATAAGTTGTTGCCTCAGTTAAGAGTTGTCTACATGTTGCAGCATTTTCCTACTCGACTCCACTCGTTACCGCCACTCCGCAGAACGCAACTCGACTGACAAATGTGTGTCGACTTTTGATTTAAGCTGCCAACTGGCAAACAACCGACAATTTTTGTTTGTTTTTTGGTTTTTATTTTGGCTTGCTTTAATAAGTTGTGCGCTGCAAAAGCTTGTTGAAGTTGTGTCAACTAGTCTCTTAATATCACATAATCTGCAAAACGGTGGCAATGCTCACTTAGGCTTTGTGAAATTTGGCAACTATGTCTTTCAAATTGTTTATAGCAAGTTTCATAAATATTTAATACAAACATTACTAAACCAAAAACATGCAAAAATTAGAAAAAAGTGAAATTTGGCAACAATGTCTTGAATGGCTAAGCCCTTACAGCTATTTTAATTAAGAAAAGGAATAAAAATAAATGTTAAATACATGTTTTTCAAAAAATTAAAATGAAAATTGGCAACAGTGCAGCTATCAAATTTGTCAAAAGTGCAGCTATGAAGTTTGGCAACATGGAAATTTTTAAAACTGTCAGTTTTTGGTTATTTGCATGAAATTAAATAAAATATTTGCAAATAAGACTATTGAATCTTAAAAAATGTATTTAAATTGGCAACAGTGTAAAACTGAAAATTGACAATAGTGTAAAACTGAAAATTGGCAACAGCGCACACGAAAATTGCAATAAAATGTGGCAACGGAGCAAGAAATACAAATTCAGACAAGAAAATCAAACCAAATATTGAACAGAAGCAGAAGCTAATAGACATCTTGTGCAAGTAAAAAGCATAAGGGAAACAGAATATGACGAGAAACAAGCATATACTAAATGCCAACATTAAGACAAATTAATATTTAGTCTGCATCATAAATGTCAATAGATTGGGGAAGCCGCAGAAGGCATATTAAAGATGCGACTAATAAGCCACCAATAACCAATATATGTATTATTCATGTGTGAATGACAATGTTACACCAACACAAACATATATATAAATACATAAACCCCTACGCACACACACAGGCAGACACTTAATCGTGTTGTGTGTGTGAAACGGCATCGAAAGCGATTAAGATAAACAATTTCCAGTATTTTGCGCTAATGGAAAAACAGAAAAACGAGCGCGCAGCGTATCTCAAATGAGGCGAGCGATGTGACACGACCACGAAATCTCAATTTCTTTTCCCTCCTCCTCCCACCCCCCCCCCCCCCCCCCAAAAAAAATGTCATTTTCCGCCCCCAACTGCCACTTCTGCTGCTGCTCTCCTGTCAGTGTCAATATTGAGACGATAAGGCAAAGAAAATGCCATAAAAAAAGCGTTGCCGTTCAACAGAACAGAAAAGAAAATTCATTAATTTATTTAAATGAGCGCTACGTGTAATGACAGTAGGCGTCTCTCTTTCTCTCTCCCTCTCTCCCTTTCCATCTCTTTGTCTCACTCAAACTCTCTTCCTCTCGCTTGCTGCCTTTTTGGCAGCTGGGCGTGTCTGCCTAATTAACCAGTCGATAGCCCATTGATAAGACTCTACCAAATTTTTTCGACCAGCCCCACCACCCAGCCACTCCCACAAAATAATATCTGCGAAAATCGTAGATTTTTCTCTCATAGCCTTTAATTAAATGTCGTTTGCCATTTGATTGTTTGTTTGCCTTGCGAAGACTCTTGCAACACGTTTCCTTTTTCCTTTTTGCCTTTTTTTTTGCACGCACGACCGACGAAACATCTTTAAATACCCTGTAAATGCATATCAAATGGTGTTGCCTTAGTTAGAAATGTGAAAAAATTATATTGATATTTAGCCACCACATGTTCTCGCATTAAAATTCCGCAAAGAAAATCGGCGATGGACACATATCGTTTGTATTAAATAAATGAATAATTTCCATTAGCTTTCGTAGTTTTTTAGAAAAACACAATAATTGCTAGATAGCCAAGTCCACATTTATTTGATCATATATATAATTCGACTAGTTTAGACACAAATTCAATAAAAGTAAAATTAGCAGCCTCCCAAGACTCCAATCCAGATGAATAATCCACTCCATACAAGCTTACCATCCACAAGACTTCCAACCAGATCCAGATATCCAGAAAACTCCCATCGAGGTCCAGAGATATAAGAGGTCTCCTACAAAAGTCCAAAACCAAGTCGAAGACCAACAGCCATGCTTCCAGTGAAAAAGAAAATAAGAGCCATATAATATTCATTAAAAAAAGATATTGTTCAAAATAAGATGAAATTAAAATTTTGAATAATAACAAAAATTATGTTCCGCTTGTATCCCATCCAAAGAAATGATCCTAAGAAAAAGGGAGCCAGCATCCAGTGTCCCAAGCCAACCAGATAAATAATCTACTCAATACAGGCTTTCAATCCAGATGAATCCAAGTGAATAGCCACATAATATTTAGAAAACAAAAAAAAGATAATGTTCAAAACAAGATGAAATTAAAATTTTGAAAAAAAATATATTATATTCCAGTTATATCCCATCCAGAGAAATGATCCCAAGAAAAAGGGTGCGTCCCAAGCCAACCAGATGAATATTCCACTCCATACAGGCTTTCCATACAGAAGACTCCCATCCAGAAGACTCCCATCGAGATCCAGAGATATAGGAGGTCTCCTCCACAATAAGTCAGGACCAAGTCGAAGACCAACAGCAATGCTTCCAGTGAAAAAGAAAATAAGAGCCATATAATATTCATTAAAAAAAGATATTGTTCAAAATAAGATGAAATTAAAATTTTGAATAATAACAAAAATTATGTTCCGCTTGTATCCCATCCAAAGAAATGATCCTAAGAAAAAGGGAGCCAGCATCCAGTGTCCCAAGCCAACCAGATAAATAATCTACTCAATACAGGCTTTCAATCCAGATGAATCCAAGTGAATAGCCACATAATATTTAGAAAACAAAAAAATAAAAATGTTCAAAACAAGATGAAATTAAAATTTTGAAAAAAAAAAAATATTATATTCCAGTTATATCCCATCCAGAGAAATGATCCCAAGAAAAAGGGTGCGTCCCAAGCCAACCAGATGAATATTCCACTCCATACAGGCTTTCCATACAGAAGACTCCCATCCAGAAGACTCCCATCGAGATCCAGAGATATAGGAGGTCTCCTCCACAATACTTCAGGACCAAGTCGAAGACCAACAGCAATGCTTCCAGTGAAAAAGAAAATAAGAGCCATATAATATTCATTAAAAAAAGATATTGTTCAAAATAAGATGAAATTAAAATTTTGAATAATAACAAAAATTATGTTCCGCTTGTATCCCATCCAAAGAAATGATCCTAAGAAAAAGGGAGCCAGCATCCAGTGTCCCAAGCCAACCAGATAAATAATCTACTCAATACAGGCTATCAATCCAGATGAATCCAAGTGAATAGCCACATAATATTTAGAAAACAAAAAAATAAAATGTTCAAAACAAGATGAAATTAAAATTTTGAAAAAAAAAAAATATTATATTCCAGTTATATCCCATCCAGAGAAATGATCCCAAGAAAAAGGGTGCGTCCCAAGCCAACCAGATGAATATTCCACTCCATACAGGCTTTCCATACAGAACACTCCCATCCAGAAGACTCCCATCGAGATCCAGAGATATAGGAGGTCTCCTCCACAATAAGTCAGGACCAAGTCGAAGACCAACAGCAATGCTTCCAGTGGATAAACAAATAAGATCCATATAATATTTAGAAAACAAAAAAAGATAATGGTCAAAATAAGATGAAATTAAAATTTTGAAAAATACAAAAAATATATTCCAGTTATATCCCATCCAGAGAAATGATCAAGAAAAAGGGTGCGTGTAAAATCCGGCATCCACAGTCCCAAGCCAACCAGATGATTAATCCACTCCATTCAGGCTTTCGATCCAGAAGAATCCCATCCAGATCCAGAGCTATAAGGCGTCTCCTTCTCAATTAGTCAGGATCAAGTCAAAGTCCAAGTGTTCATCCAATCAGAAGTTCTATACTCAAAACACCAATAAAAAAAGACGTTTGCCAGAAATGTTTACACTGGACTACAAAAATAAAAATAATTTCGTTGAAAAATGAAAAAATTGACAAAGAAAATCAGATGAAATAACACATTAAATTTTCAACACTTTTTAAGTTGTTAACCCGAACGAAGCTTACAGATAACTAACTTTATTTTAGAAAGGTTTCAAGGCTCGTAAACTAGCAAAGTACAAAAAAGTCAAAGTCTACTTGGTTTTTGAAAAATATTTAAAAATATTTGGCCTACTTCCCATAACAATTTAAAAAATGAAATTGAAATTTTGTTCCTAATAATGTTATACTAACTAAATTTGTATTTATTTAGTTTGAATAAAGTATATAATTATTAATTTCGATTGCACATTCGTCGTACAGGGTATCTTCTCTTATGTTTTAAACGTTTTGTTTTGGTGGCGTTTTTCTGCGCACTCTTCGTGTTTCGCTTTTCGGCCGCGGTCCATGAAGCACGACGGACGCAATGGCAGAAGGCAGCAGCCAGCAATCGGTGGCAACAGTTGCAGCAGGCAACATTTGGTGGCAGAGGCTGCGACTGCGACAGTGGCAGAAGGTAGCAGTCAGCACGTGCTTAAAATTGCATTCATTGCGTTCGTTCTGAGAAGCGCAAAGAGAGGCGACATCAAATTTCTGTTGCAGTATGTGTGTGTGTGTAATTGTGTGTGTGTGTGTGCACTCACATTCAGTGTGAATGCTGCGCTGCTTAATTCGACTTTGTAGTCATTCAACTGTGCAGCGAACGAGTTTATTCGTTTCACTGATTCATTCATTCATTCACGGCTCCGTTCTGCACGCTCATCGCATTTGCAGCTTAATTCTGTTTCAATTTCTTCTTCGCAGTTGTTGTGGTTGTTGTTCGTTCGTTCGTTGTATAGAGTATTTATATACATTGCACATAAGTCATCAGCCTTGTTATGCATATGTTATGCATGACTATAACTCATCATCGCAATTTTTTTCCACAGTTTTGAAGCTAGAGCAACCAAACTTGGTATATGTACATGTTGGGATATACCATAGGCAGACAAAATGTCAAGATCAAAGCGTATATCGCAGTCGGGTGCATCCGACTGCAACGTTCTTACTTGTTTTTTTTTATATTTTTATTCAAGTTTATTTATTTTTTATATTTTTATTTAATTTATTTTTTTATATTATTATTTAAATTTCTTTTTTTATATTTATTTAAAATTCTTTTTTTTTATTATTTTTATTTAAAACTTAATTTTTTTTGTGTTTTTATTTAAATTTTTTTATAGTTTTACGCAAAAGCGTATTTAAACGTCGGTTTTATTAACTGTTTGTAGAAATACTCGAGTATTATGTCAGCTGCTTTTTGCATGGAGCATATTTCGTGTTTGCAACGCGCTGCAGCTGAAATATTTATATGTAGTACGATACGTATACGCCCTGTGTGCCCTAAGGCCAGCGGAATTACTTATGAGTAATTAATTATGCTTGCAGTACGTTTGCTTCCTTCCATTTTTTGTTATTTTTTTTTTTTGTGTTTTTAAATTGAGTTTTTCTTCTTTTTTTTTTGTTGTTTTGCTAGGCAAACACAAGCTGAAATTTGTGCAGTTGGACCTTGAGTTACTTGCACGAACAGAAGGCATAGAGTGGTGCATTTGTATTTTTGTTGGGACTGTGGTGTTGTGGGTGGGTGGTGGTGCATTTGGATTTGTTAGCAACTGTGCCTTGTGGCTGACTGTGACTTATAGACCACTTTTGTGGGCGCATTTGTGCGTGTTTTGTGTTGTAAATGTTGCAATTGTGGTCAGGTACTCGATCTGTATGCTGCATATTGGGCGCAGATATTTTGCGCAATTGGGCAACGTTCGACCTTAAAATAGAAACATGTGGCAACGCCACAAATTCAGTTGCTGCAAATGCTGTTTGTGTTGTCAATTGAAATTTTAAGAACCCTTTAACGATGTTTTGCTAGTTTAATCTAAACTTGTTTTGTATATTGTGGAATTTGTGAAAACCATGAGAAGAGGGAGTATTTATTAAGAAATCATGTACGCGAGTTAACAAGCTAGTGACGAAAGCATATTTATTGTGACATTAAATCAATACGAATTGAATGAAAGCTTTGCTGCGACAGTTTGATTATATTAAAGGCCACTTTTGTGAGAAAAAAACAGCTAGTTAAGCGGGAAAATGCTCAAAGTCGTTAATATCGTCAACTGTAAAACCCAAAAAGTTTCGATTTTTAACGTTCACTAGATCGATTGATTGTTTTTTGCTAAGAATTCTGTTATAGTCAAATATATTTTTACTTTAATTGCAAAAAGTACATCTGTAACTTTATATATAAAAAAAAAAAGAATTTAAATCGTCAACATAAAAATATTGAACATTCGATATATCAAAGACGATATCGATATGGATGCTTTATATCAAAAGCAACATTAATGTTTATTAAAATATCGATAATATCAATATATTTATAAATATATTTCATACAACTCTAGTCAATATCATTTAACATACTAGAAAAAAGCTGTTTAAAACAAGAAGTTTTGGAAAACACCAATCAATTTCACTTTTCATACAATTTTGTACAAGTGAAATTAAAGAGCAGGCTGTATATATTTTATTTTTTTTTACTTTTTAAGCTAAGTAGGCCAAATAGTAGACTTTGACATTTTTGTACTTTGCTAGTTTAGGAGCCTTGAAACCTTTCTAAAATAAAGTTAGTTATCTGTAAGCTTCGTTCGGGTTAACAACTTAAAAAGTGTTGAAAATTTAATGTGTTATTTCATCTGATTTTCTTTGTCAATTTTTTCATTTTTCAACGAAATTATTTTTATTTCTGGATACCCTTATTTTGTAGTCCAGTGTAAACATTTCTGGCAAACGTCTTTTTTCATTGGTGTTGTTTTGAGTATAGAACTTCTGATTGGATGGACACTTGGACTTTGACTTGATCCTGACTAATTGAGAAGGAGACGCCTTATATCTCTGGATCTGGATGGGATTCTTCTGGATGGAAAGCCTGTATGGAGTGGATTAATCATCTGGTTGGCTTGGGACTGTGG